>WJFB01002113.1:0-22208 GCA_009870185.1 Pygmarrhopalites habei
AATCTTTACAAGTTAACGTCAAAGATTTTATTTTAATAATAATTAAATCCGTGTAACGTGACTACACGAATCCTCAGCCTCTAAAAATAAAAATAAATTCTTTTAAGAAATCATCACTTTCTACCAATTTGTCTGTATTTTTTCCAAAGTGCTGTCCTTGTTCATCGCGCTGACTTGAAAATAGTGAAAGGGGGTTTGAAAATTGTCATAAAATTTTGGTCATTTCTTTCTAAATAATCATGTCTGTTGTCATAAATGAGATTTTGGACAATGTGAGGCTGGCAAGGGAAGAAGCCCTCGTTGGAAATTACGAAATGTCCAGTTTATATTATCAAGGGAGTGTGCAACAAATTCATCGTCTTTTAGCACAAATAAATGAGCAGGCGAGAAAACATCGGTGGCAAGAGGTTAATATTTTTGTCTATTTTTTCAATAATCGAGACTATTCTACATAACAAATTTCTGATTGTGTTTAACTATTTTATCTTTAGGTACAACAACAGCTAGCACTAGAATATGAACATGTAAAAAGTGTGGCCAACACCTTACAACTATTTCGTTGTGATGGTGGAGGAGGATCAGATCGACCAATAGGTATTTATGTAAATTTACTCTTGTCTGATTGTTGGAATGGTTACAGGATCAATGGAGGATTATCATTAATGAAAAGATGTGGCAGTGTCTTTTCGATCTCTCGCATTTGTCAAATTACCTTTCCCTTACATCCTTTTCCCAATCACATCCTCATTGTCCACAATGAAAAGACACTGCACTGACACAATTAATTTGAGTACAATGAAGGGTACAAAATCAGACCAATGAAATGAAAGTGTCTATGTAAACATTCATGTATTTTGACTAATCAAATTGTCTTTTCAGGACCACTTGCACGACTACCATCATATGAAGAGCCAACTCGAGATCCTGACGTGTGGGCTCCTCTTACTCCACGAGATCCCGATGTTTGGCCCCCACCTCCTGACAGGCCAATGTCAAATTTCAGTGAGGTTTCACAACCCAAACCAATAACTAGAAAGAATATACCACCTAGTAAAGGTAATCCCAGAAAAGGTGCTAATCCGCCGAAAAATGGTGCTCAACAACAACAACAACCTGTTCGTAAGGATTCAAAAGCAGGTATAAATACGAAAGGTGCTGGAAAGTCTGTTAGTTCCACGTCGACAACAAATGTAGGGGGTAAAACTAAAGAAGATGGGAAAGAGGACACGGACAATGAAGGAGAAAAGTTTGTACCTGCTGTACGAAGTGATTTTGAACTAGTTGAGATGCTAGAGAGGGATATACTTCAAAAGAATTTGAGTGTCTTTTGGGATGATATTGCTGATTTAGTTGAGGCGAAACAATTGCTACAAGAGGCTGTTGTACTACCCATGTTGATGCCACAATTTTTCACTGTAAGTTTTATAAAGAATTAATTTTAGTACTTTATATTATAAATGTTAAAATAATATAATTTCCAATTTCAGGGTATACGTCGTCCTTGGAAGGGAGTATTAATGGTTGGTCCTCCAGGGACAGGAAAGACTTTGCTGGCCAAAGCGGTGGCCACAGAATGTGGGACAACATTTTTCAACATATCTTCATCCACCCTAACTTCAAAATATCGGGGAGACTCTGAGAAATTGGTTCGACTCTTGTTTGAAATGGCCCGTTTTTATGCACCATCAACCATTTTTATTGACGAAATTGATTCATTGTGTGCTCGACGAGGCTCTGATACAGAACATGAAGCCTCTCGGAGGGTCAAATCTGAGTTGTTAGTTCAAATGGATGGTAAAGACATTTTCAGATATGTATATATATAAAACACAATCAAATATAGCAACTTTATACAATCTTGTGATGTTTCTCAGGGGTAAATTCTGCTGGAGCTGGTGATGAACTCAAAATGGTCATGGTTTTAGGTAATATACACAATATTATTGTATGCTGTTCGTATGCCATAGAATTATGATTCTTTTCCAAAATCCAAAAACAAAACTATTATTTTTGAACCAACAGCTGCGACAAATTTCCCATGGGACATTGATGAAGCTCTTCGTCGTCGACTGGAGAAACGTATTTATATTCCGCTCCCAAACTGTGAGGACCATTTTTTATTGTCAAGTTTCTTTTGTAAAATTAAATTTGGAAATGAAATAATATAATTAATTGTCAACTTTCAGTCGAGGGAAGATTAAAATTACTTGAAATCAACTTAAAAGAGGTCAAAGTTGAAGAAAGAGTGGATCGTCGTGATATTGCTCGTAAATTAGATGGATATTCTGGAGCTGATATTACAAGTGTTTGCAGGTATGATTTACAATGTCTAATGTAAATCATAGGATTTCGAACATTTACCAAAATATTTATTTGATTTTTAATTTTCCAGGGATGCGTCCATGATGGCAATGAGAAGGCGTGTTGCAGGACTGAAACCAGAAGAAATTAGAGGTCTTCCGAAAGAAGAATTGGACCTCCCGGTGACTCAACTTGATTTTGATGACGCCGTGATAAAGTGCAATAAGAGTGTTAGTCAAGATGATTTGGAAAAGTATGAAAAATGGATGGCTGAGTTTGGCTCATCTTAATTTTGTGGGGGCTGCTCAACAAAAAATCCTTGAGGATGATTACAAATACTAGAAAATTCCGGTTAACTATTTATTATTAGAATTCATTTTTTCATTCTACCAACTGACTGATTTAATTTTAACGAATTAACTTAAATGCACCTGTTTTATACTAGTATAACATTTTTATCCAGCTTTACTTTGTCCGTAACTCGCATCATCACTAATAGGATCACAAAATCGGATATATTTTGTGTACAAAATAACATTTATTAATATAAATAATGTTGGATATAGATTTATTACTGTTCAAGAGAATTCCAGTCCAATTCTCTTATATCACTAACTTTGTGGTAGCTTTGTGGAAGAAAGCGAAAATAATGTATACAATTAAACGAAATCTAGGGTTAGAATTTTATCTGAACAAAGTTTCAAAAAAAGAAGAAGAGAGAGAGATATTTGTTTACCAAGGGTAGCACTTACATTCAGTTTTAGGAAGCAAAAAATTGCCCCTCTCTCTTTCTCTCTCTGAGCCAGTCAAACTGGTGTTTGTAAAAAATCTTTTGTGTTCTAATTAGTTTGATTTATACAAATATTCTGCTTCCTTTCCTAATTGTATAAATTTCCACTATGTCATACTGATTTCATCGTAAATTGTGATTCATCAAGGCAAAGAAACAAACATTCTCTATCAATTATGTAAACAAAACAATGATTTATGTCTGTTGACCTTTCCGACATGTGTTTTAAAAGTCTTCATCACACACACTTTTTAAAATGATTAATAGAAGAAGAGGGTATTTAATAAAAATGTGATATTAATTAACTATAATAATCAAAAAATCTCATTAATACACAAAGTGCACCCTTTATTACTAAGTAACTTTATTTATTTTCTAGCCAGTATGGACTCAAATTTTATGCCATAATATTTACATTATGCATTTACTTACTTTTGAAAATGTTGCAGTTTACGTTAAACCAGTTCATTTACTTTTTTTAATAGAGTGCGAATCCCAATTAGTGGGAAATTACCGCTTGCGGTAACGATGATTATTACTGATACAGGGAAACGATACTGATACGGGGAAATAAAATATATTTTCATTTTTTATACAATTATTGTCAGTCTCCTTTTGTCCTCTATAAATATTTTGATTGCCCATCAATTATTATATTGTGAGTACGCTTGACAGGGAAAAGTTTGGATATAGGAAAGTATCGATACAGATTGTTCATAAATTTGGTAATAGTACTTATTTACTTGATATGTATCTTAGTCGGATATACTTCATGATATTAACTTGCAATCATGTGCAATCACTTCATTAATTTTGGTTGGATCTGAAAAATTCATACGCAAAGCTGGAAAATTTTGAGGAAAATCCCCTCAAAAGTTTTTCTTCTTAATAATTAGTTATTTGCAGTCATTTCCTGTGATTACACAACATTTATACTGAACAAAGTAATACTTTCCCCCTCCTATCGGATTTGGACAGGATTCCTGTCACAGGAACGGTTGGGTGTACGTAGTTTGGAGAAATTAATAGTGAGAATATGTATTACTGATATTCAATTTCGCCTTGAGTAAACAGAGTGTCTGTCGTACACACTCATTATTTCGGAGGGGTTTTGAAAATGTGATGGCATGACATTATTATAGAGGAGTGGTAATGTGCATCGTCTGGACTTTTGCAAAACTCACTCTTGAGTCAGTGTACACTTCATGGAAAAGCTGTTACACACACACACACACATTATGTATTGTAACGAAGGACGACGACAACAACAAAGAATGCTTCGGACGGACAGAGTCGACCATCGATCCGGCTCCTCTCACATCATCATTTATGGGGCTGAACTCGTGCGTAGTGTTAACTCCCATCATATTCTCTCTCTCCCCTTCAATACTCTTGTTACAAACCAAAGGACAACTAAATGTCTACCATATTTCAGGCAGTACGAGTCCAGGGTTTAGTCAATACAAATATATACCCGTGTGTTCTTTATAATGTCATCGTACATATCCAGATGACACAAAATTAAGCCACGAGTAATTTTTCCCTACATACATATCTATACCTGTAAGGATGTGTGTGCAGAAAGATAGCAAAATGACCAATGTGCGCCAAAAAACTTTGTTTGCCTTGGCTTTGGCATTCGAAACTGGACATTGTGGAACAGAGTAACTTCCTACTTTACCGAGAAACAGAATTTACCCGGTCTGAGGACTGTGAGCTTCTTGTCTCTTCTTTCTCGTACAACCACAAAATTTGCTCAAAATTCTCTCCTTTAATTTTTGACTAATCATTAAATGGACTACTGCCATCCCAGTGTAACTACCATCTTCTTTCCGTGTCTTTCCTCAACTTTAATCTCCAGTCAGTCTCAACCTCCGTCTTCGCTTCACACCTCGTATCCATTGTGACCAACCAATCATTTCAAGCTTCATCCTGGAAAACCATTCATGGGCACTGGAGCTAGTGAGTCTTGTTATTTATTTTTTTACAATATGTCATTCCTTGTTTCTTCAGTTGACCAACCTTACAAGTTATGTAGAATTAATTTTTTTCATACCACTAATTCTCAAGCGAAATTGTTCTTATATCCCATTCTATGCTATATATTGTATACACAAAATAAAAATCCTTTCCCCTGTAAATATACTACATGCAGTAGTAGAGCACGCAAATGGAGTATAATTTCAAATGTACTATTTGAGCCAGCCACAATCAAAAGTGTTAATCCCCTCATCTCATCTCAGACTTGCGTTCTATTTGCGTCATTATTCCTTGATTTCATTCCATTTTTCGGGGGTAGTTACTCCCAGTCAAAAGGTCCTTCTCAAAATGTTCACACTCCATTCCCAATTTTAAGTAACAAGTTCGAAATATAAATAAATCTCTCTGGGAATTTTGGAAAGGCGGTGCAATGAGTGGTCGACCCAGGTCAACATTTGTGGACGTCCGGGACAGTGCAGAAGAAGGTTCAGAATTTGAGTGTGAAATCAGTTACAATAATCCACCTCCACCTCCCATCCCTTATTGGCTCTGGTAAGTCTCATTCAAAACCAAATTTGCAAATTACGGAGACAAATGAATTAAAAACTCAAGTGTCCCTTTTGTCTTATTTGTAGGTACAATGTCTACTCGCACCTCCTGGAAAGTACAACCCTTGAAGGCGCTCATGGGTAAATTTACCTAATTTACGTATACGTAGATTAGTTATCAACAAATAGGACAGTCGAATGTCTCTCACTCTGTCCTGTGAGAACCGTCGATTTTTATACAGTGTATTGTATTGATGGTGAATCCACCATCAACGACATGTTGGTTTCCCATTCCATCTCCCTTTGCAATTCCATGACTGCAGTCATGGACACTGGACACGCATCTGGCACTTCCAGCACAAAAAAATGACACACAAAGTGTTCACGGAGACAATGATGGTCACACGCGTCCCTCCTTTGGATTGGGTTCATCCTGTTTTTTGTAGGACAGTCAGAAAACTTAACCAATACAAAAGTGAGAAATGGTGACAATCAAGTCCTCATTTTCTGTAGTGGATTTTGAGGAACGGACGGACGATCCAAGACATTTTGTCAATAAGTAGTTAACAAATATTTGTCCATGTAATATTATCCAACAAGAATTTTCTCCTTCCATTCATTGTCACCAATGTGTGCCAAAAAGTTGACATGGCGATGTCCAGTCCAAGAATTTACATAATATGCATCAATACAACAATTTCCAGTCTACAATCTCACTCACTCACATTTTCATTTGGACCATCAATTATTATAGATTTTTTTTCTCAAAATTTTGACAGCTACTCCCCTTCAATCCAATAATCGTTTAATTTAACTCCTTTTAAAAATAAACACGTCGAAGTTGTAAGAGCAGAGAGGAAAAAAGAGGACAGGGGAACATTATTAAATTCAAGTCAGTTGATTGCACACGAATCGTAAGAGGGAGAAAAGGAATCATAACAAATTAAATGGGAAACTACCTTCAGTACAGGACGTAATACATATTATGTATTACATAACGTGTACTGCATACAATGGTCACCATTGCATGCCTTCACCGGGTACAATACGATATAGACGGTCTCAGGTGGAAACCCATGACACATTCAGGATGGAATTGAAAGTGTGCGTGTGTGGGGAAATTGAGTAAATTCTCTCGGTTCCAGCGACAATGCTACTGGCCAGTCAGGGGAAAAGGAAGGCAGGACAGAATAAAATATGACACGACTTTAACAGAGCCACCAGCTTAACGTTCCCAAGTTGCATTCTGCCATATGTTTCTTAGTCACATAACATTTCAAGTCCCTCCATACCTCCTCCTCATGTCCTGTTTGTCAGTCGACTATTGCCCCGTGTTTCCCAAATGAGAGAAAGTGTGTGTGTATTGGAGCGTGTATATTCATGATGAATATACAGGTTCAGAAAATATATTTTTTTGTTTTTTCTGAATCGATTGGCGACTGCGTTCATAATCCAATATCCTCGCTCTACGTTTGTTGAGACTCTCTTCACTGACTGGAGTTGAGGAGGAAACAGGAAGCCTTTCCTTTTTACCTTTAGTACAACATTTCTCCCGGTCATTAGTCTTACTTTTTCTCTCTCCCTTGTACTCAAGAGTTGAACCTCAAAGGATTTATAACAATAGTTACAAGGAGTGTGAGAGAATGAATTCCTGATATTAAGAAACCGTCCTTACCCCCCACACACACTGGATGTGTGTGTGTCTGATAGAAAAGGTTCTCAGCTGGCCGAGTGAAAGTCAACAACAAGAGAGAAAGTTTTCTCTCTCACTCTCACCCAGAACTCATTCTTTCAAGTATTCGGCTCTGTACTTGCTCAAAGTTTGTTTTGTTGCTGTTGTTGTGGTGTGTGTGTGTGTATCTGTGTGGATGACGAAAGGGAAGCTTGTTTTGAAAAATAGTAGACCAAGAGTGTCCTCCTTGTTCTTATCTTCTGTCTGAAGCTTCCACGACTAGGAATTTTCTCTCCCTTTCATTCTAAATTTTTTTTTACAAAAAAATTTTTTTGTTGGAAAAGTGGAGGGGAGAAGTTGACTCAATTTTGAGTTGGCCGATTGGATTGTTTGTGTGTGAGACTTATTTGATCAGTGAAATTTCTTCAAGAGCGAATCTAATTTAGAATCAGGAAAATAGTCAATTAATGAGTTGACCGTCTCTTTATCTCGTCATGACATTATTTCGTTCTATCCTTCGGGATTTCTTCACGGATCCCTTCTTCAAGTAAGTTTTTCAACTTTTAAACTCAATTCCTAGTCAGTCAATATTAGTGCAGAAGAAGAGAACAACTTTTATTTATAGTACGTGGCAAAGCCTACTTATGTTAAATTCAAAATCCTATGTGAGTGCAAAGGTTGTACCATTGTAAATTTATTTTTATTAGAGAATCCCCCTTCACAATTCCAACTCCATCTCCAATTCCCAATGCCCTTGTCATTTCCTCTGTTAATTTTTCAAGGACCTTTGTCTGTACTCCAAATATGTAATCTGAGATTGTCGTGACTGGGGAAAAGCCAGCCGTAGCCATTGTATTTATTTGTTAGCATTTACATTGCATGACAAAGGCTAAAAAAAGTACACATACACTCACATATACATAAGAGTTTGCGTCATCATGTGATCCATATCCATGGATTATACATGAGATTAGCACAAGACTGCATAGCTCCAACGTCTCCTCCATTCGTCTATGATCTTAAAGTCAAGAATGGAAAGGGGAGAAAGGGGAGAGAAAGTACTTTTCTCTTATCTCATCTTGTGAATTACCTTTTCTGTTCCTTCCACGCACAAATTCCTGTTCGGAAAATCATAAATTTCTCGTGATTCCCAATGATCAATCTCCCCCTGTCCAGGAATTACAATCTTCTTACCCCCACGTGCTGTCACTCGGTCAACAACCCACCGGCAAACGTTCTTCCAGTTTACTGTATGTACTACAACCTCCTCCAGACGCGACGACTGGAATCCAATGGATTTTAACCTACATTAATGAATTATTTGCACCCCTCCAGAGTCGCTCGATTCCTTTCATACCACGGGTACATGACGTAACATCCCCTCTGAGGAGGGGATGGAGGAGAAAATCCTGGTTGAGTTGAGGTGATGCTCCTTCCTCCACTTTGTCTACTTTAGTACCATGTAACATTATTTCGAGCATCGATCCCATTTTTGTTTGGTTCCACTGCACTACCGTGTGTGTGTGTGTGGACTAACACACTTCCTGTCCATTCAATTGACAGCCGGGTGCGAGTGGAATTCCTCGAAGTCGAACCAATTTATACGTACAGCCACATGACAAGTGTGAGTGGCTGTATTGATGTATATACCACTGCATTGTATTCCTTTCTCACACACACACTCTACTTTGTCCTCTCCATGTTGTGAATTCAAAATACTTTCTCCACACCTTCTTCAAGTTGTTGTAGGGTTTGTTCCCGTTGTCGAGGATTTCCGTATTAGTCTGAAAGACTTTTTTGCTATTAATCATTTCTTTGTCCAGGTCTACTCCATGCTGTGTTGTGTTAGACTACTTATGTAGTATAACTTGTGAGGAAGACAAGACAAGGAATTTTTCCTGATTTGTTTCCTGGAGATTCCACCCCCTCTCTTCAAAGTCCACTGACCTCACTGTCTACACACACACTGTCTGAGTGTGAGTGTGTGTGTGTGTGTGTGAATGATGTCCCTCCACACCCTGATTCCATAACGATAAGAAGAATTTCCTTTTCCTGTTCCAAAGTAAACGAAGGAGGGAAAGTGGTACGATCAATTAATCTGACTTTTAACCCAATTACCCAACTCACTGTGTAAATATTATAATGTGGGACAAAGTACATTGAGTGTGGATGGCATGTAGGAAATTAGTTTGGTTCATGACACCGTGTCATCCCCCCCCCCCAACCCGGGATTCCGTGTCTCACTCCTGATTATTAAAATGATTTAAGCCTTGATTTAATCCGAGTATACAAAAAAATGTCAAATTAAAGTCCAATTTGGGGGGAGTGCATAGGAGAGCTTTTTTATATAAATTAAATGTATAGCGCAGATGACTGTGTTGAGCAATATTAATACATAGGAATCATAAAAGGCACGTACACAGAGAGAGAAGTGGACAGATATAGTTTTCACACTGACTACACCTTTTGACGCTACCCGGGTATTGTGTGTGTCCAGTGGCATGACAGTATAGGAGGGAGTAAAGGACCTTCGACTGCCTACCTTGATAGTTTGCATACACATGTATTGTTTCGTGGAGACACGGTAAGCCTACCGCGTGTGTGTCTGCTTTTGCGGCCGGGAGTCGAAAAAAGGCATGAAGTGCTGACCTAGTTTCATCATTGTCATTTTGAACGTGGACGACTGTGCAACTCATAATACTCTCCTTTCATCTCTTTTCACTTTCTGTGCCCGCGTATCATTCCCTCCTCGTCTCCAAATCTGAGTAGAACGTTTTTTCTCTCTCTCTCTCCGGACACACCACACACCTGGTCACACACACAACATGACTCACAAGTCGGGACAAAGACTCAATCACGAGAGAGTTTCTCCCTCCATTCTTTTGTTGTTGTGTTGAGACCAGTTCGTTGAACCTTTTCCTCCCTCTTTCATCCCCTCTTCCCTTTTCTTCTACCTGGGAAAGAATGTGGAGTGAAAGACCAGTCTTGTACCAGAAGCCCCTTCGACACAGTGGCTGTAGTCCCACCACCACACAGATTTCCAGTGACCACACAAAACCTTCTTAAGTTAATGATCAAAAGTTTTCTTCAGCCAACCAATCACCTTTCTCCTTTCGGGGTTTTGTGCTGGAGAAAGTGAAAGTGCGTGTGGGAATAGATTAACAAACTGTGCGTTTCTAACCGTGCGTATGTGCCATTAACTGGCGGCTACTTTGGTAGTCCATTCTTTCCCATTCCCCCAAATCCCTGCAATTTTCGACTGGAAGCCGGTTTAATCATCAAATTCCACGCCAAACAGTGAAAAGTTAATACTTTCACCCGGCTGAGTCAGGCCAAGCAAAAAAACAATTTTAGTTTGGAAATTATATGTCTCAACAACTCTCAACAATCACAAGTCAAATGGTGAAGAAAGTTATGAGGCAAATCCAGACACAGACATTAACGGAGACAATTTACCTGATGGGATTTTTGAAATTACGTCAAAAGGATGCGCATTAGATTACCACCAATTTGGCCCTTGTCATCATGGGACAAGGAAAAAGACAGGTTCCACAACTTAATGCTCAAAAAACATTGTTGTTCATATTTTTGAACTTTCTTAGTGTGAAAGAGACTTTCTCCACTTTCACTGTATACAAGGTGTATTCGTGTATGATTAAAAAGTCATAATATTGAATTTTTTCCTTGTCATGTAGAATTTACGTAATGTACAGAGTACAGAGGTGACTTTCATGTAGGAAAATTTCCTTTTGGAGGACAAAATGTGAGGATGAATCAACTGAGGGGTTGTGACAACCTTAAATAGCCAAGCGGAGGTAGTGAGGAGCGTGGAGAGACAGGGAAATGTAGGCTATGGTAATCAGGCCAAGTTTAACCGAAGCTGAAACAAAAAGATGGAGTGTGACCATGAGTGTACACACTATACATAAATACAAATATACTCGTCACGGTTATGTGTTGGTATAGTCCAGGCAATTGAATTGATTCACTGTCAATGTGATAATGATGACAGTTTGTGCAGTGTGGTCAGTTATGAAAAATATACCCGGGTATTATTTTATTATTGTGATGGACTTTCCATGGTCTTGACTTGTGACTGACCTACTTCTTTCTTCTTCCATAATTTCATTATGAGGGCAATAGGACAAGTTCATTATGAAATTGTTTAGCAGAAAAATGTGATGAACTTGTCACTTGTAAGTTCAAAAAGTCGTTGCTCAAAGGATTTTGTACAATTGGTCATTTGTGGTTCATCGTCTCAGGTTTCAAAGGCAGGTTTTTGAATGTGTGTTATTGATACGGTGGCCGAGAGAAAGAGAAAGTTGTGGAGGTTCCGCTTTTTGACTCGCCGAAAATTGTTGATTGGAGTACATATTACACCGTCTCTTCTATTAAACTTGGCAATGACTGGAAACGTTTTCCAAAAATCCTTCAAACTTTTCTTCCAGAGGATTTATAGCAGGATGTGGCTCATGACTTGGTCTCACGCTAACCTCCTCCTTCTGTAGTACTTTCTCCTTCGGAGAAAGTTTTGTAGAGTGGGAGACATGGCATTGGAGTTTTACAGCGTGATGATATTTTGTTAATTGACATTCTAATGTTTTTTTGTTGACAGTCCACCGACCCCTCCGCCAGCCCCACGACATTCGTTCCAACAAATGGCCCGTATGATGGACTCCCTTATCATGGATCCCTTCAATAATCCCATGAACATGACCAAGGCCAACACTTTACAACGCTCATCACTCACTCAGAAGCCGGTGGGGCCGGTAAGGACAAATAAAAAACATTATGTTGTGTTGGGTTGACCTGAGCTAAACTGTAAATTTTGTCACAGGTTCGTCCTCGGACTTTGCACAATAATGCCAACAATAATATTAATAATGGGCCAACTCGAAGAGGGGATCATCCTCCAGAGTACACTCCAAGTAATCCAAATACGGCCGGAGACTGGAACCGTTCTCAAGCCAAAAGGGATGAAGATCAATGGAAAGCATCTCTAAGGAAAAGGGATCCAGAGATCCAACCAGCCTTACCTCAAATCCCACGCTCCAGGTCAGTCTCAACTCTCACTCCCTGTGTCCCTCTTTGAACCTTGATCTCTCTATAAATATTTTATACAGCTATTAGAATTTTTGGAATGTACTACTTTTTCATTGCATGAATCCTGCGCCCCTTTTCCCCCACTCCCTCTTTTTCTTTTCTCGCAGGTCAAATTCCCAAAGTAATCCAAGTTCCGGGAGTAGTGGAGACAGTGTCGGAGGAGGACTCAATAATCAAAAAAAGGCTAAATCCATTGACCGTATCCCAAGACTTCCAGAGGGTCCAAAAACTGGAAGACAAAGGGCTACATGGAGAGTACCCCCAAATCGAAGGGCATCAGAAGTAATTCGAAATAATCGTGCTAATGCGGATGGAAAAACTCCGAGGAATCGATCAGACGGGGAAGTTGATGTAAGCAGGCACACGTCTAATAACAAATAAAAAAGATACCCGCATAAATTGTCACTACATTTCTAGGATTTTTAATTTCAGCTTTCCGGGGAAGATGAGAAGGAGGACCGGGTGTTTCAGGCAGTTGGTTGGGAATCCCATTTAGTGAATATTCTTGAACGGGACATGCTCATCAAACATCCAAGTGTTTTATGGAAATCCATTGCTGGACTACATGAGGCCAAAGCACTTTTGCAAGAGGCTGTCGTTCTTCCTCTCCTCATGCCAGAGTTCTTTCGAGTGAGTTTCTTTTTCGATGGCACTTTCTTGATGTCCCAGAACTATCTACAAGATCTCATTATTTTTCAATGTAGGGTATACGTCGTCCATGGAAAGGAGTATTAATGTTCGGTCCTCCAGGGACAGGAAAGACTTTGTTGGCCAAAGCAGTGGCCACAGAATGTGGGACAACATTTTTTAACGTGTCCTCATCCACCCTAACTTCAAAATATCGAGGAGAGTCCGAGAAATTGGTTCGACTTCTATTCGAAATGGCCCGTTTTTATGCTCCCACAACCATCTTTATCGATGAAATCGATTCATTATGCTCGATGAGGGGAACAGATTCGGAGCACGAAGCATCTCGTCGATTTAAAGCTGAGCTTTTAATTCAAATGGATGGTCTAGGTTCAAATCATGAGGAGAAACCCGTCATGGTTCTGGCTGCAACAAATCATCCTTGGGATATTGATGAAGCTTTCAGGAGACGTTTTGAAAAAAGAATTTATATTCCTCTCCCAACTGGTAAGTTTTATTTGGTTTTTAGCATTAATTTTCGTCACTGATTTCTTACAAATTATCAATTACAGGTGAGGCTCGAGAAGCATTATTGGGACTGAGTTTAAAAGATGTGGCTGTGGACTCTGACATTAAGTTGAAGGATATTTCCAAAAAAGTGACTGGTTATTCTGGAGCGGACATTACGAGTGTTTGTCGGTGAGTTTGTTGAGACTTTGCACTTTAATTTCTCTAGTTGTATCTCTAGTACTAAAATACCTATCTTTTTAAACAACTTTAGAGACGCAGCTATGATGTCAATGAGACGCAAAATAAGTGGCTTGAATCCAGAAGAAATAAAGGCAATGAAAAAGGAAGACATCGATTTGCCAATAACTCAGAAAGACTTTGATGATGCCATAGCCCGTTGTAAACGTTCCGTGTCCGAGACGGACGTCAAACGCTACGAAAAATGGTTAAAACAATACGGGTCAATGTAATTAATTGGAGTGACCCCCTGCTACCAATGCATATTCCAAAAAATTGAATTTTCATTGGGATCCTCCATCAAAAAAGGTCAAAAATACTTGAACCTTCAATAACAATTTTAAAAATTAACTAATTACCAGCGTCCGCAGTCTCAACCGCAAATTTAGCCAGTTGGACACAATTTATTATTATATGACTGAAACGAAGACAGACTTTTTTCAAGATATGAAGCGAAACGATAAAATAGGATTTCCTTCATTCGGATTATACAAGACTCTCTCGGCTTTTACTATTATATGTACGTAATAAAATGATTTTCGTGGTCAATTGTATACATCTCATACTTTGTAGTTAAAATTGACTCACTAAAACTTTATGAATAATAACGTTGATAACATTTCTTCTAAAAATAATTTAGAGATTGCCATTGTATAAAATACATTGTTATTATTGTATACATGACGAGTCTCACAGAATTTATGCAGATACAGAATGAGCCAAAAAAAAAATTTCCTGCCAGTCTGAGACTGCATTTTGACCAACAAAGCATGGGAAGGATTCTTGCCAGAATTTAAGCCTTAAATTTTAAGGAGGAAAGATACTTTTTTTGACTCAATCTGTACTTGTCATTCACTACCGAAAGCTTATCTTTTTGAATAATAAAGAAAATGACAAATTTTGTCAAAACTCGTATAATCAAGATGAATGACCACTGAACAATTTGGAACAATTTTCTTTTTCCATTTTATTTCGCCAGCAGCACTGATATTATTACACAGACTGTGTGTGTGTGTCACTGGAGCAAAAATCATCCAACATTCCTTATAAGTTTTTTTAAACATGTTCAACTTGACTGCTCCTCTGAGGTTAACATAGGTTAAATGGACAGATACACATCGATAATTTCAGATATTTTGTATAAATACTTTTTTTAAGGTACATACTTGATGCATTTTGAGGCGTTCAGCACAGTCGTTTATAATAATCCAACAATGACAGTCGTGAGGCTACACAAATTAGTCTCTATTCAAGTTGCTGTTCACAAGTAATACAGGATCTCTCTCTCTCTCTTTTACAATTTTTAAATAGAGAACAGTAAAACACACTCACACACAAGGTATACAATGAATTCTTTGTCGTAATCAGTTCAACTTGAATCATCGCACGCATCGTTTGTAATCAAAAAAATTTATCAATATTAAATTAGATACCATGTTTAGACGTTACTTAGGAATATATAGACGAAATGCAAGTTTCTCACGACAAACTTTCGGACAGATTTAAGCGAATAGGTTTGTACAAAGGCGAACATTTTTGAGTTTTGGGTAAAAGTAGGTACCCTGAAATTACAACATTTAGATTTATAATTTTTGAAAATTCGTATAATTTATCTCTTCTAATTGAAGATATATTGACAGGTTTGTCAGCGTAAATTGGTAATATGTATTAAAAATTTCAACAATAACAAGGGTTACAAAGAGGAACAAAGAAATTGACAAGAATTTTATATTCTTTTAAAGTATTTGAACTGCGAGTAATTGGCAGTATTATTAGATAGTATAGAGCGACAAAAAGGTAAGGAATAAGGCCGAAATAGGCTTTTGAAAAAACTGCAATGAATTAAATTATTTGACTGATTTTGAATTCAATTGAGAAATTTAGCTACTCTGTTACTTTTCCCTAACATAGTAATCGAGCTTTTTCCACACAATGTAAGACTGTCCATTCGTGACACCTACACTTCAGTAGCAATTAAATTATTTTTTTTGCAATCATTAACCGAGTATGAGATTGTCAAAAGCAGTTATACTCTGCCACAGCATTAAGTACTTATATAATATTCTCTTATGAAATTTCTCAAATTGTGGACAAAAAAATAAATTAATGTAATAAATTTCATTTTTAGTTTGATTTCTTTGATTTGAGTCGCCAAGCAGAAACTAAATTAGAAGCAAAGTAGACTGAGCAACCATGAACTTGAATGGCTGGCAAGAGAAAAACAAACCACAAAACACCGTATGGATATCCCTGAAAGTAAGTATATACAAATTTACATTAGTTCATCTTAACGAGTCATTTTTAATATTATGCAGTACATTAGTTGGTTGATTACTTACTTGCCATACTTGGATATTCTTGGTTGATCGAGTATTTACGTACGCCCAAACATCGGAGAAATAGTAGAACATAGCATAAAGAACGGGTATGACTGTAAAAAGAAAATATTTTACAAATTTGATTCTCTATATTTATAATGCTTTAATAGCAGAATTATTATTACTGACCTCCATTTGCAATTGTCCCACCTAAGTAAATTTGCAAATAGTGTACATTATTGCTGCGAATGGACGAGAGACCCAGAAACGCCACTGTATTCGGAGAAAAACATCAAATGAAACAAGAGTTTAACACTTCAGTTAAATTATAAATAGCATATTCACTGAGGATTATTTACTGAGGGACAAACTCATCCTAAATAAATGGAGTACATACCTGCGACACTAACACACCACCATAATTCCCAAAATAGAGGCTGAAAACAAACGAAAAACGTACACTTGAAACACTTGACATTCAAGACCTTTGGAAAAAAATATGACACAACATATTTGTCCAGATGAAAAATTTAAGATCAAAATGTCCAATACCTTGGGTACTTCTAACTCTTCCATCTAAAGTACAGAGACAAAAATAAAGAGTATATTATTGAATCGAACATATATACTGCACTTTTAAAATATATCTTAGACGATCGACAAGTATGTGTACATTTATACAATTTTGTGATTCTTACCTCAAGAACAAATATGTCCAGTCGGTCAAAAATTGTAGATGACAATTTAAGAAGCATCAAACAGAATAGAATTAAATGAAAAAATATACATGTTTTTAATCTTGACTTATTTACAGCACTGCAAAGAAACAAATAAAACACACAATGTTAGGAAATATTTTATCACAACTCTGTCAAACAAAAATAAGAAAATCATCTTCAAATGGCATATTGGTACAATTTTAGTGTTGATGTTACCTCAATCGATATTGGTTTGCAACTTTCTGACGAAAATTAAAATCTTTCCCATCAGTTCCTTCGATGTTTTGAGCACCACGTGAAGCCATTGTCTTTTTTCCGAAGCTACCAGTTAAATAATATGAGAGCTAAATTAATTTCTAAATCTAAAATTTCTTTGAAAATTACATTTCAAAAAAATACCAGTGCTGAAGCGGTTTTAGACTCAATTCAAATTCCCAAAAATTTTTCTATGACAAAATAATATTTTTTTTGCACTGTTCCTCACAACTGTGTACCTTTGAACTGCTGAATTTTTCAGTGACGACGAGTAACTATTTAAAAAACTGCCGAAACCCAATTTTTTATTTTCGTTTCTCTGTTGGTACCCGGTACGGGGTCATCAAAAATGACCTCACTGGAGCAACACTGGTTACACTTAGAACACAAAGATTCTCAAAGATGGTGTAAGCTTGATTGTCAGTGGACAAACAAACAAGTTTCGGATTTTTTCATCTCTCTCTACACAGAATCCTTTGTGTCCATTATGACAATAGTCTCTACACAGAGAGAGAGAGACTTTTTTCAGTTGCGACTCCGTGTCACTCCTTTTACTGAGAAAATCTATCCAGAAAAAAATTATGCAAACTTTCTCCAACACAATGTCTCTCTCCTTAGTATTCACGTAATATGTCCAGACAACTGCGATCCTTCTTTTGGGACAAGAACAAAACCGGCAAAAGAGTACTACATGGTAGTAGTATTATACATACACACCTCTCTCTCTCCCTCTTAACCACTCTCACCAAATAAATGTCATGGCTTTGACAATGTTGCGTGGAGAATCGTTGCAGATTGCAGATGACTTTTGATGCACAAAATGACTTTTGCCTTGTGTTTTCTTGTGCAGAATCCCACAAGGTCGTAGATGGACGTCCTCTTCTCTCCCTCTCTACCCTCCCCTGATGAATATATATACGCTACACAACCGGAAAGGGAAAGGAATGCGTTTAGAGTTAGTGACTATGTGTATGTATTATAGAGTTTGGGAATTTTTCGTCGTTCCAATGCATCCCCCATTGTATCGAATGACATGGTATGGAAAAAAAACTCCAAAAGCCCTTCTCTCTCTCTCTCTCTAGTATACTAACCCAGTAAACAGTCTCCACACACACATTTTTTTGCTCATGAACGGTGGACACAAAGTATTGGGGTACAAGTTGAGTACATGGCGTGCATGTGTGCCTGTATGTACATGTATCAAATGAATTGGAAGAAGGAAGCAATAACCTATGGAGTTGAGGGTGAATCGGTCTTGGGGTCTCCCCGTAATAATGATGATAGAGATCTAACATTTAGATTATGTACAACTACACACACACACACTTAGTCCCTCTCTCTCACTCACACTCACTCTCCCTAGACACAAAGGGAAAAAAGCAAAAAAAGTAGGAAGATGAGATAAGGCATAGATTCGTCTGACGTTTTGCCCTGTACTCTGTTCCTGTTGTACATATCCATCTATGATTATTATAGTTGAAAATCTTTTTTCCTCACTTTCATTCATTCATTTCATTGTGACGATGGGTATAATTATTCTGGGAAACTTGGTATACCCAACACACACACATCCTATATCCACAACGACGACGACGATGATGATGGTTGTAGTGAGTTGTGAGTAAGTGTGTGTGTGTGTGAGTGTGTGTATGCAGGTCGGAAATTTGTCTGTGTTCTTTTTTAATTCTGTAGAGTCAGCCACAAGGGCTTCCCCGTTCATACATTCAGCATCAAAACTCTCGTCAGTTGTTCATATCTTACATGTGTGTGTGTGTGTGTACAAAATGAGCTATAGGAATGTTTTAAAAAAATAGTGTTGGGGAATACAGATAACGACTGCACGCATTCTATTGTGTCACACTCTTCCCTCTTCCCTAGACAAATAAATGTGTGTGTGTGTGGAGGCTTTTTTCTACACACACGACAACAACTGGATCCATGTGCTCTCCCAACAAGACCGCACAATAAAAATTACACTACTAAATACAACACGAGTGTGTTTACATAATCATTAAAATGATGCATGTACTCATATCTTCTTTCCTTCACTGCAAGTCAGAGAGTCAGAGGGAGAGGGAGAGTGAGAGAGAGTAGGGTTCATCAAAAACTACACACATGCTAATTATCATAAAGACAGAGGAGGAGGAGGCAGAACACTTGACGAGTAATCACTGCCATTCATAATATTATCACCTTGAATCATGACCGACAAAATGTCCCCTTCTCTTTCTCCCCAATTTACCTCACCTTCTTCTTCTCCAACTCCACACACAGATTCACCTTCTTATCTTTATGGGTGAGTTTTGGGAGGAACAAACCTGAGTCGAACCCTTCGTCATTACGAATTGAATCAATGAACATACAAAAAGATGTTTCATGATTGATTCACAAGACACTCGTCAAATGAACTCTGACTGAGTATCGTCTCTCTCTCTCTCAATTGCATTTCTCACTCCTTGCACTCTAATACATGCATATTGCATGCCAACTGTGTTTTCTTCCATCCTATATTCGTCACCCCACACACACTCGTGTGTGTGTGTCTGGGGAAAAGAATGTGTAGGGCAGGATTCATAGTGGAAAGTGCATATGTTGATTGAGACTCATTATACGTATATAATTCAGAATTGCATTAGGCGAACACCCATGTGTATTCCCTTTCTCTCCTTCTCTCTCTCCGAGACGAGAGTGTGTAAATGGCTTTAGTCAGAAGGAGCTGATGGTCCATCCATGAAAATGTTTCTATAGACACACACACACAAGGCGGGTACTACACACACACAGTCCATATCTGCACTTGGAGTAACTTTTAAACCATGCACTTCTCACTTCCCTCTCTCTCTCTCTAGCTAAAAATGCAATCCCCGAAAAAAAGTTTTTCTCTACTGACTGACTTTTCTCTCACTCACTCTCTTTCTTTCTGCCTCTCTCGTGATTTCTTGTGGGTCGCCGGCTTTAAAATTCAGCAAGACGACCGCCAAAAAAAGTCGGGTAAGGAAGGAGACGATCTTTTTTTCCTGCTGGTTGCATCAAGCCCTGACACACACACACACACACAATGTTGTACGATACCATGAGATGAGATGCTCACACAAAAGAAGACGGGTAAAAGGGAAAGCAAAGATGCTGGAGTGCGTGTGTGTTCGTGGAGGGAGAGGAGGAGGGGGACTTCCTTCACAAAAACATGTTACACTCGAGTCTCATTTTGTACACACAGAGAAAAGAGGAGGAGGAGAAGTAGTAGGAGAGCTTATCTGTCTCTTAGAATTGTAGCCCGCCCCAAATTTTCACACACACACATGATCCATCCATAGTATTCTAGTGATGTGTGTCACAGACTTCCCTCCATCCGTTTTCAGTCTTGGAGAGTCAGACTCTTGTTGTTCCCACTGAATGGTGACTCTCTCCTCTCTCACCGTATTTCTACACACACACACACAAGATACAAGGAAAGGAGGAGGACTTTTTGGGTGCTATGCAAAATGAGGACGAAAGGACCTCGCCAATTAATCAAATACTCCTTTTTGTTTTCCCTTCCCAAGTTGTTCTACATGGCACTCAAACAATGCCTCATTTTCTCCCATTTTATACATTACTTGCACACACAGGGCTTTTGTGTGTGTGTGTGTGGATTTGGACTGGGTATTGTCGGATGTAGTAGTAAATACCATAGTATACATGTCGTGTAGCCATTAACATTGTCGGGTTTATGTAATGTGTGTGCAAGGTTAGTTGACGACAGGAGGGACAACATGCAGAGAAAGATTGTACGTGTGTGTGTGTGTGTCTTGCGATGGCTGAGCTCAATGAAACCTGCTCAATCCCTTGTATTTTGTCTATCTCTTCCTTATATCCACACAAACACATTACATTCAATTACTTGTATCTTTCCCTTATATTTTTCTTCTTCAGTCAAACTTTCACTCTTTACCTGGTCAACTTCAAATGACTCATGACGAGGACGCACCCTCCATTTTCAGAGCAAAGCCATGCTGGATGACAATAATTTGCAATTTTGCAAAACGTGTACTTGGTATCATTCCTCGTAAAATTGACTGTCAAATGTACATTCTATTTTGTAATTGTAGTTACAATTTAGAAAAAACTGTGTAGAGTTCCAAGAAATCTGATAAAAAATTTGATGATCAATGATTTCTCGTGTATGAAATAATTGTGTAGAAAACTGAGGAGCCGGACTGGTCGTCCTATAGAAATAGAGGAGAATTGAGTTTTTACATTGGAGAGTGTGGAGGAACGAAGGATAAAGTAAAAACATTTTTTGGTTTGTGTTGTTTTATTGGTCTCCACTCGTTGGCTATTTTTTTCCGCTTTTCTTTTCGTGTACTGCTGACTCTATGAGTTTCTCTGTGGCACAACTCGGCCGTGATCATCATCATGATAAAAATTTCCATGGATCTACAAGTCTTTGCAATGTACAAAGATGCGTTGTAGGCATTCTGAGAGAGAGAGAGAGAGAGAGAGACAGACAGAGAGATGAGGCCATATGCATGGATTGAGGGGAAAAAATAAATATGTTGAGAAAGTATATGATGCAGGGGAGATGGGAAAGGATTAAGCATACAATAGTATAGCAAAATGTAAGGATGATGATGGGTAGAGGGCTTTTGTCTGTGTATCTCTCTCTCTCTGGCTGTAAGGCTGTAGTCTGTGGTGAAGTACGAAAGCATGATGGCCTTATATTGCAATGATTAGAGCGGCCTTTTTTTTTTTACTTTTTTTCTCCTTCTTTTACAATCGCACATCGTGCATACGAACCTTTTTCCCTCCTGCTCATCACACAGCCACAGTCAAAGTCAAGATGACACAGTACAGATGCAGAGAATGAACGGATGAGGGTATATATGTGGCAGGCCATGGGGGGACCAGTCCATGGAGGGGCTATGGCATCTTGTGGCCCAAGCCATGAGAGGTAAACCTCATGGCCTAGGCCGTGAGAGTCAGTCCACGAAGGGTACCCTCATTAACCATTCCATCGTTGCTAATGCCTTCCATGTCAAAGATTTTCTGAGACATATCTTTTCCTTACTGTCTCTACCCATTACATAGAAGGCCTAAGGGCCTTCTTTAAGCTGGACAGCTAGACTGTAAAGGGTAGTCGCAGGAATTAAAAAAGTTTTAATTCCTTGA
>WJFB01002114.1:0-22202 GCA_009870185.1 Pygmarrhopalites habei
CATGAGTCATACTCCTAACAAAACTTGGACCTTGAAGACATTGTCTCCTTTTAGAATCGTGAAAAAATGTTGAAAAACAAAAAAGTTATTAGCAATCAAAGTTGCAAAGCCCTTTCGTAAACACGCTGTAAACTTACTTTAATGTTTTGTGCGAGCCAATTTGTGTCGCAGATTTGGACATTATTTCATTAACTCGTTCTGCTAAATACAAGGGAACAAAAATAGAGAGAGACAAAGATTATTTTTTGAATGACCAAAATTATTTTCCACTAATTAACTACTGCTTTCACTATGCCCCCATTAGGATTCATTAGATATGTACTAGAACAAAGGGAGTACTGAAAAGTGACTGAAAAAAGGATTTGTGGGAAAAGAAGGAAATTCTTATTTATTACATATCTATTAGAACTGATCTCGACCATCCAAATGATGTTCATTGTAATTACAAATTATAAAATGTTAATCCCCTCTTCTTACCATCTGTCCGGTTTGCTTGAAGTCTCCATTTTAACTGCTCGTTTTCTAATTTAAATCACAAACAAAAAATGAGTTAAGAAACAGAATACTTTTTTAGTGTCCTTACATAATTGTTGAACAATTGTACCTAATTTAAGTTGAGCGAGTTGATGACTGGCTTGTTCTGCTTGATTTTCAGCAAGTTGAAATTTTTCCTGGATTTCATGTTTGTCAGTTCGACTTTTCATCAATTGAGCATTTAGATCCTCTACTTTGGCTAAAAGAGATTTATTCTGCTCTCGACCTACGATAACAAAATTAGAACGTCATGTTAACAATTAACTCTAGTCTCCAGCATGATACACGATAATGGTACATAATATAGGGAGTTTCTTACAATTGACAAGGTCTTCGGAGAATGACTTTTGTGTTAATAATTCTTGACCAAGATGACGGATCTCCTGGTTCCTCATGTCAATGACTACTTGAAGGGAATTTATTTCCTTCTCAAGTACGTCTGAGGTGCCATTGATCGACTGGATTTAAAAATAAAAGGACATTCCAAATTAACATTATCTTTCGTAACACATTACATACTCAGATAGTCACACTCTGAATTGGTTTATAAAAGTCAATCAAATTATTATGAAATCATCCTCACAGTCATCATGCATGGTTGAGGAGAACTGAGAGTTCTTTTGAGTACTTGGGATTTGACCTCTTCTTGGGCCTCTTCCCTATATTTTATCCTGATGGCCTCCAACTCTTCTTGATGCTTTTTCTTGAGTTCCGCCTGTCCATCTTCGTACTCTTTCGTCACAGAACGGAGCAAATTTTCTTTAGCACTCAATTCAGCACCCACTAACAAAAAAACACACATTTATTAATCCATCATTACTCCATGATTAGTCCAATCATAATTATACACTACTCTTCCTCTCTATCATCACTGTAATTGTTACATCCGCAGTGAAATATGTACACTGCCTCATCCTCCAAACTATATTCTACTTTATGCAAAATTACTGTTTTCCTCCTCTCTCCATGTGCAAAATCAAAAAAGATCGTTATGTATCATCATTTTTTTTCCTGTCATCATCACTCACATCATACACACACACCACGTCCCATCGCATTTAAGGTATCGAGTTAAATTGCGTATATATAAAAACATTTTAATTTGACATGGAGAGAGATATGAGAATTGAACATTCCTCTCGACAAAAAAAGAAAGAAAAAAATTCGCGTATTCTTCTGCCCCGTAAATTTCACTGTGTAAAATAAATAATAATTGTCAAGGCCTTGAATAAATTTTGATCAAGATTGGAGGAGTGCGGCAAAAATAACCCATCCCAATAAGACTACACACAATTATATTGTGTACAAGATGAATACATATCATAATTTGTGTGTGTGTGTTGGCTTCCACCTATTTATTGCAAAGTGTGTGTGTGTGTGATGTCCCACCTTTCTCTATCTTGGCTTAGTCTATCTCTTCAAAAGGATTGTTATTATACCGAAAATTATCTTTTGACGTGTAGGCGGATTCACAAAAACAAACGCACTCTCAAAAAAAATTCAGTGGATCTGACGAGTGGAGGTTGTGAGTCCCCACCACACGATCACAAGGAAATGCTTTTTTAAGCAATAACAAATTATTTCTTGTCAACTTACATTCTCGTAATTTTTCCACTTGTGTCTCATCCTTCTTCCGCATAATCTGTAATTCTTCTTGTATACATTCCCGTTCCCGTTCAAATTCTACTCGTAAGTTCCGGATCTCTTCTATCCTTTCATTAGCTACACAAATCCAGAGTCAAGATCAATTAAAATCATGTCATAACATTTTGGATTCTTATGTATGCCTTCATAAACATGAAAAAAATGGATACATAATTACTATGAAAGGTAAATTAATTGACCACGGACCTAATTGGTTCTCCCTCACTTGGCCGGCCGTCCTCTCCCCTTCAAGTTTCTTCTCAATGTAACATCTCTGTAAATTAATTAGAAAAAAATGACAGGGACATGAGATACACATAAGTACATATCCTAGTATCCATTTCACCAAGAAAATAATATTTTCCTCATTTTTAATTATGACAATCCATAATTTTTTGTCTAATTGGCCCTCCCTCCTTTTCTCCATAATGAAATGGTCATTAATCGCATTCCTTTCTCACAGACCAGACACTAGTGTTTTAATTTAATGTAAAGATGTACACACAAATAACATGTAACAGTGCACAACATGTAAATGTGTGTGTCTGTGACCTACGCCAGTTAAGCTTTAAAGGAAATCTCTCACGTTGTGTACATAAATGTATAAATGTATAAATAAAATTAGTTTTTGATCATCCCATGATGATGATGGACAATAAATTAATTTGCATTCTAACATCCCTGTGCGTCATGTCCATGTTTGTATGTCAGTCCATATTTTGAAGCTACTCTCTGGCCACTGCTTTTTTCAGTTACTCTCAACCTGAGAGACTCAGGTTTGAGGTTGACATGGGTCACTCCTGTGAGTTTGTCCCATTTTCTTTCAAAAGTGAGTGAGTGTGGATTTGGCTGGACTTGTTTAATTAAATTTAGAATAAACAAGAATAAAGTTGAGAGCATTAATGCAAATCAGATGTAAAAGTTACTTATTTTTACAAGTTTTACAGTTATGGACAGGACGACTCTTCCCTTTCATAACAATTTACAATGGGCTGTAGTCATATAATAGTCATATATATATGATATAATCTATTTTGTTCGTATTTTTGTTTTTGTTGTTGTTGACCCAGGGACATTCTATTCGAGTGTGAAAAACAGGAATTGCCCTTTACCCAAAGAGTTGAGACGAAGGAAAATAAAGTGACACTTTCACTCGAATGTAATTTAAATTTTGCATGGTCATTGGACATGTCAAAAATCCCTTCCCACATTCATCTATATTAGGATTCTGGACAGGGTTGATGACAATTTACAGCCTCATAGTTCCAAATGTCTTTTCTCTCCCTCTCTCTCTTACTTTACATGATAACCCACTACAATATGTACAAGACATTGTCTCTCTATCTCTGAGGTGAGTTGCCCTTGAACTCATTCTCTATTCCGAGGCATACATCCATAATTTTTCAGACTGGCCAGGTACACAACAATAAATACACAAATAATATATTTGCATATCATAGGCTCCACAATATCCTTCCGCTACCTCCCAAAAGTTATTGTTTTTGGGCAATTAAACTTGACTCACTAAAATTACTTTCCAATTCCCTCAATCCTTTAATCAAATGAAAATGAATACTTAATTTCATTACCCATGGGCCTATTTTTGAAAATTGAAATAAAATATTGAGAGAAGAATGGTCATTACCTGTGCATCAAAATTCAGAGCAATGAGAGACACTGGAAAATAAAAAGGGATAAAATGTAGGATCAACTGAATAATTTACAAATATTGTCATAATTAATTGTGTTGTATATACATATTACATGCATGAAAAAATCACTTACTCGCCATGAATTTTCGATTGAGGACTTTGAGCTCATTTTCCATTTGACTTTTTTCCTTGTTAAAATTGGAATTGGTCTCTTCCAGTTTGTTCTTGAGATTTGTGTACAGTTCACACTGACTGGTGAGTTCTTCCTTAAGACGAGAGTTGGCCAGGGTGAGAGCACCAACATTGTTGCATGGGGAAGATGGGACATTGTTATTAGTATTGTCGACGACAATGAGATTGGATGAAGGATTGATGACCAGTGGTGAATTATTTGATTGTTTGATTGCTTGGCTAACAACAACATTTTGACTACTACTATTATTATGATTATTGGTTGACTGAACTAAGTGGGATACACGTCCTTCTCCAGTGTCCCTGTCCCCTCCTGTCGTCGTCGTCTTTCCATCCGATCCCATTCGTTGACTCCGATCTGTTCCACACACAACCAAAAAGAAGACAAGATTCCATTAAGTCTATTCAAATTTTCATCCTCCCTTCCCCACGCACAGTCACATTACAAACTGGACCAGATTAATTGAGAGGGGATTTTTTTTCTTGGTGGTGAGTCTGGACTGACATTATTAAAATGTGTACACACAGAATGATACACATTAATTCGTATTGATTGCTTGAACATTAAATTATGATGATGTCTATTTAAGTGGACAAAGTAGTTTCGGGGACAGATATTGGGTAATTTGACAACGAGATGATTAATCAGTGTCTGTAATTTTCTTTGGACGTAACTAAATTGTAATTTAATTTGTAGTTTAGCAAAGTCATAACATATAATTAGTGAAATAAGTGAAGTCTGCTGTTGTAGTACTTGTAAATTTTCTGATTGGTTTCTATTATGTCAAAATAAAAAAAAATGTGATAAAAATTTTGAAATGGGAAACGTTTTGTTATTATTTAATATTATGGCAGAGTTTTTTCAAGAGAAAATAAAACGTGGACCGTTCTTTGCCAACACAAAACGACCACATATTTTTCTCTCAAATTCTCATATCCAATCCTCCATGTACAACATTTGAGTTAATTGAGTCAATTTTCCCAAATTTGTAATTATAACTTTCAATTTGTACAAAGTACGTAATCTTTTTCTTAAGAGTCTCTTTTGAACTGTGTCATCCCAAACATTTCAATTTCACATTAAAAGCAAACACAGTACACCATTTTGCTACTGATTAAAAGTACACACATTCAATTACCCCATTCAAATCACACACACACACAACTTTAATTTAATTGAACCATTCACCTCTTTTTTTATAACTAGCATTATAAATTAAATCTTTTAGAAAAACCAATAAACTACTAAGTGGGACACTCCTCTTCCCTCGTTAGTGTATTCTTCATTCATACTCGATTAATATGGTTCTTTAGCCGGAACGCATTTTAATTTCATTCAAACGGGTAAAGAGAAAAGTCACACACATTTGTTTTCTTTCTGTTTGTTTGTTGATGATTGAAAGATGAGAGAGAGGTAATGAGTATAACTAACCTTGTTGTGTATTTGTAGTTGTATTTGTACCAGGCACATTATGACAGCAGTTATTATTGTCATGTTTATTATTGTCATTGAAGATTTGTAATCTAGTAGGAGAGTTGTAATTATTGTTGTTGTTGTTCTGGAGATTGTTATTAAGAAGCGGAGGGGGAGGAGGGGGAGACGGAGGGGGGGATGGGGTGGGAAGATTAGAAGAGGAAGAAGTGTCAATAAGTTGATTCTGTTCAATCAGTTGTTGACTCTGCCTATGATTTTTTTCCAGGTACTCGGAAATGTCTTTTCCCCATAGACTTTTAAAATTAAAATCATCCTCACTGTGATCATTATAAAGGAGTAGAATATCACCAGAATTTTGTGAACCACATTTCTCTTCGGCGAGGAGTGCTTCACTCAAATCACACTTGAATGTCCCATGAGGATTATTATGAGACTTTTTCCCTCCAACATTGCCATTTCCCAAATTTTTTATTTTTAATTTTGCCTTGGTACTCCTCTGACGACTAGGCCAACAAAACATGACTGCTTCTTTTTAATTCTCCAGCTTGAGACAAGACACACGCACAGTGATGAAAGGAAGATGGAGAACTGATTCAATTATAGGAAATTAAAATCCTTCTCTCCCTGAATAATGATTTTTCACTCCCTCCCTCACAATGTACAACACACGACTGTCCACTCCAATCTTGTTCTGACTTGGACAAGTTTGCTTTTTACGATGTTTTCCGTTTTCCAATATTATACAGCTTCATCTGGTTTTACTTTTGTGACTATTGTTTATCCTAATCTCCTGAATGATAATTCTCAGTCTCCTTTAGTTTGTTGACTGACTGTATTCAGTGTTTTGTGCTTTGTGTGGATGGATGGAAAGGAAAATATTACATAAAGAATACTGATGGTATGTAGTTGGATGTTGAATACTGGTATGTAAATATTATTTTATATTGTTGTTGTTTGGTCGACTTGGACTCGAGTCAGGGAGGCTCGGGGAAGGACGAAACAGAGAGAGAGGAGCCGATGTTTGATGTTAGTGTATGTGTGTGTGTAGACGATGATGGAGGACAAGAACAAGAAGAGTCGCTGCAAAAATTTTTACACAATGTGTAGGTATGTACTTCACTCGGTACTCAGGAGGGTAAGCCTACGTGTGTTTGTGTATGGATAAGTATCAGGAAAATGCAATGGAGTTGTAGTTGTAGTACGGCTGCTTTGCTCAATTAATACTAAACTTGAGATACGATATAAGTCAATGACCAACTCAGGAGCCAGAGCCAACAAGTAAAGTGTAGGAAACCCGTGCACGTACAACAGACAAACACGCTCTCCGCATCTCTTCTCCTTCCTTGTGTAATGTAATGTGTGTGTGTGTGTGTGTGTGAGGCACTTGTTAGTAATCTTTTATCGTGTTAAAGAGGGGTTTTAACTTTTGGGAACACACTCAGCCTCAGTCTTGTTCCTGTGTTGTTGGGATGTAGGAGACAGATATAAAAACTTTTTGATCCTTCTTCTTTTCAGTTTGTGACGATGCGGTTCTCTCTCTCTTCTCAGTCTTTTGCAAATGGACGGGACGACGACGACGGTGAATTATTCTTCGTATTACGTGTATTTCGCCTCAAGCTGGACACTTATATATGATCACTTTACTTTCCGCAATTCTCCCCCTCTCCCCCACCAACAACAAAAAGATGTAGAAGAAGAAGATGATGATTCCTTTTTGCTCCTCTATCCAATATCCCCACCAAGTCGACGAGGAGGCTGAGAAGCCGCATCAATCAATCCTTTGTACTATTAAAATATATTTTATAGTTTACAAATGATGGAAGATGGCTACTTAAATTCCGTGTCCGTCCAGCCCTCTCCTCCCCACAAAATGAGAGGAGAGAACAGAGGAAAGAAAGAGGCTCCAGGGAGAAAAATTTAATGGAGGGAGGAGATTATGACTACTTGGGTCCACTCTCTCAAACAATCAGTAGAGATGATGATGTAGATGATGATGATGATACAACGAGTTGTAAAATGTGTGTGTTAAAGTATGATCTTGGAATTCCATTATTTTCCCTCTTTGTCTTCTTATGTCTTGATTCTCCTTTTCTTGGAGACTTTTTCTTCGTCTGGGCAGTACTGAGAAGTAGAAATGGGTTTTTTTGGACCCTTGTAGTCACACAGCAGTAGTAAATAGTAGTAGTAATATTGGGCAGGGTGAAGTTTAATTGGAATAATAATGACTCGGTAGAGAAAAAAAACTTTAAAAATTGTTCTGCCAACAAGAGGAGGAAAAAGAACAACAACAACCAAAAGTTGGACGTTCTGAGTTTCTATAACTACCTTCAATCCTCCTCTGCGGTGGAATGAGTGAACGTAATGAAGGTACAGAATACCAGAGAGTGTGTGTGTGTGTTTGTGTGTGGAGGTGAGATATCAATGGATTTCTTTTTTCTTCTTATCAGCACAACGTGTGATCACAATACAATAAAAAAAGAGTGTTTGGATGTTGATGCTCATGTTATGCTGGTCTGCTTCTTCTTGGCCACTCTTCTTGTCTCTCTTTTGAAGATGTAAAATGGAAGATTGAGAGACAGAGAGAGAGAGAGAATAATGTATTATCTTCCTATGATTAGATGATCTGTCTAAACTTTCACCTCTCACAACGAATACTGTACATAATATGTACAATATTATTTTTTTTGATTGTGTTCTATGCGGTATTTAGAAATTGTATTTTATTTGTTTGTAAAGTTGAGTTTCCAGCAAAAAAAGAAGTGAATGAGATGTACACACTTTGTATATTTTAGTAATGATTATTGTTGGTCAGAGATTTGTCCGTATCTCTCTCTCTCAAAGATGCACTCATCCTCACTACCACTTCACTGTGTGTAGAGTCAAATGCGGATATTTTGCGTGAGTGTGTGTCAAGTCGAGAGTTCCACTCTTGACTTGAGCTTGCCAAAAACTAAACTAAAAATTTTCATCTGAAGACAAGTTTGTACAAGGTAGAGTGGAGATGAGAGTATTGCACATTGTCTCTCTCTCTCAGTTGTGAGTGTGTACTGTACTGGTATGTGTATTTGTATGTAGGTATGTAGGGAAATATTTGGGAGTACTGCATTGGAATCTCTTTTGTACACATAGTGAAGATGAATGGAATGGAGAGGAGAGGAGAGAGACGGAGGGAGGAGTGCTATGTTAAATTTTACTACTTACAAAATAAATGTGTGTAGTAGTAAGGAGTAATGCAAGAGTCAGTCAGTCAGTTTTTTCGCACTATAGACCTCTAAAATTATATAGGGATAGTTTTTTTTTGAGTGAGGGAGGAGGGTAAGGAGGTTCTCTGTTCAAGATCACGACCAAAGACAACAATAGTGAGGTGGAAAACTATGAGAATATTATATAGGAGTGAACAATAACTCTCAGAGTGAAGAAGTTGAGACTTTATCTTTTTGTACTTATGGAACGAGTAGTGTAGTGTAGTATCCCTTCACAAATTGTGAATTAGACCATAAGCCCACAAGCAATATTTTTCTCATCTCTTCTCCTAACCACATTACTCTGTGCATCTCCCTCACACACACTACATAAATTGCACATGAGGAGGAGGAGGAGGAAAGAGAGTGAGCAAATGATGGAATATGTAGTTAAAGACGTCTTTAAAATTATCGACTAGGTCTACTACCTGTGACCATTCCTCATATTATTATTATTAGCAGAATATGTAGATGTTGGGGAGGGAGGGAAGGATAATCATGATAGTTAGTTGGATATTAACCAGTTTGATACTAAAGGTAAAGATGAAACACATGCACTTTATAAACTCATCATCCCATCCAAAGGATTGTCCACATTACCAATTTATTGTTGCATCTCTTGCTGAGTTGTTAGTTAGGGGGAGTTGAGTTAGGAGGGAAGACGGGTGTTAAAATATGGTTTGTCTTCTCTTTCCACCCAGCTGACACTTTACATTACACGTGACAGGAGAATTAGCTATTCAAGGAGGACAATAATAATACTAAGTAATACCATGTGTAATCAAAATTCATTCATATGCACAGACAGACGAAGAGGAGGGGAAGGTAACAGTGCAAAATGAATGGTATGCATACAATTTTTTTTACAAAAACATTAATGCGTGTGTGTGAGTGAGAGATATATACCTGTGACAGGTATGACTGTTCAATAAATTGGATAGAGGAGACTCTTTGTTTGTGGACCTTATAAGGCGAGGCAATTGACCACAATATTCGTAATTTCGTATTTATAAGGGGGGAACCCATGTAGTTAACTTCAAAATTTTATCGTCAATCTTTCTCTCTTTCTTCCTCAACACCACCACCACCAACAACAACAAGTTACTTGGAGGTGTATCACTTAAAAAAAGGAAGAGGACTCAACAGCAGTAACAACAAAATTATAATAATAATAAAAGGAGGAGGGATGAGGAGGAGAAAAGACAGAGACAGAGAGTCATCAAGAAATGTTGGGAACATTGTAACAATCCAAGCTCACACATTGTTGAATTTATTTTACTATTACTTTGTAAGCTAAATGACAGGGAGAGAGACAGAGGGAGAAAGACACTAAAATGTACATCAGCCGGCTTTGACTTTAAACTTGAGAATGAAAATGAGTCGACATCATCTTCATCCATATGGAAAATGATTGGAAATGGAAAAAGAAAGGTACACTCATACACACACACACACAGTAGATCATCATCATCGCCAAGATGGCCAGCAAAACATGGTAATAATTTAAAAAACTTTGGAGGATTTACGATACTCATAATCACAAAAAAAAGTTCTTGACATAGCAACCGAAAGAAAGCAACACTCTTTTTCATCTTCCGACCCACATTTTCTCCCTTCAAATCTCTCTCTCTTTTCATATCTATCTGTATCTATCTATACTTCTTCCACCTCATACTTGTTTAATAAATAAATAGACCCTACAACATTTTCCCTCTCATCATCATCAGTTATATATTGTGCATTCGCACTAATATCTCCCAAACACATGCATGTACACATGTGTGTGTTTGTGTGTACATCTACACACACAGACTACAGTGTGTAAATGTGCTCTCTCATACCTTTAACTCCATTTTTTTCATTGTATTTTGTATTCACACTGAGTTTTATTTATCTGACAAGGCACACACTGGATCCCTTCAACAATCTCTCATAGATATGAAATGAATTCATCAAACGAAGCATGGAGTGTGTGAGAGTGTGTTAGTGTGTGTGACTATGTACACTCTGTGCAATTCAATTCAATATTCTTTCAACGTGAATTTCATTGAAAATTTATGTACGTACACATACAAACTGTTGTATGTACAATTGTTGGTGCATGTGCAAACACCGTTAATCCTTTTTTTCCCTTACTCGTTCCTCCGCGTGCATTACTTGACCAATGGAATAAAAGACTTAACTAGGTATATATATATATGCGTACTATTGTTCAAGAATAGAAGATGAAAATACGGAGAGCACACACAGAATACAAAAATACATACTTAAGAAGGGAAAGGAGAAAGAGAGGATTATGAGTCTAATATTAAAAGATGTTCTCATAAATGTGTTACTAAAAACACACACTACTCCTTTTTTGAGTTTTGTGGTGATGTTTGAGGAAAAAACTATTGGAGCACGGAAGAGAAGAGAGCGAGGAGGGGACTTGCACTTGGGAACGATTAAACTAGTGATTAACGTCTAACATTGCCAAAAAAAGCCCTTGGGGGCTCAAAAAATCTTTAATACACTTTTCCCTACTCCCCCCTGCATGCATTCATGACATGCACAACTCTCGGACTACTGCTGTACTTACTGTTACAATAGAGAGAAATACGGTATCTCCAAACTATGTGCATAATATCATCATAAAATATAAATCCATTCTCCAAAAAAAATAATGCCCCAAGCTCGAGTTACTCGTTTTTTCCAACCCTCCATCCCTCCCTCTTTCGACTCTGTGTCTCCTCTTGTGAATCTTGCCATCTCTATAATTTGCCAATCATTTCTAATACTCCTTCACTCATATTCTGCAAAAATCCCTCAACATTCATCTTTTATTCAGTCGATCAAATACAAATTGCAAAAGACAGTCACAGTCTTGAAACGAGATATGTCTCATATCATCTCAGCCACAGACACACACGCAATGCAAAGAGGATCAAGAGAGAGAGAGAGAGATGTTATCACCACACAACCCGCCTTCGTTCACAAAATCTACATTTCTACTTCCTCATCCCTCCTTCCCTGTAAGTATAGGCTTAATCTTCATCATCTTTCCTTGCCTCCTTCATCATCCTCCTTGCTGCATAACGAGCAAATAACTTTTCAAAAAAAACTCTATCCTCTCCACTCCACACACACACATATTAGAAGTCCTGACCTCAATCCTCGAAACTGTGTACAAGTGTGTTGTTGTAATCCTCATGGTTTAAAAATCTCGAGTTGATCCGAGAAATACCCGTGCAAAACTTAAAGCTTTGTAAAACTCGTCATGTCATGTTAAGCCGGTTAATTCAATGCAAATCTCAAGAGTTGGAAAGTGCGTACACACTTTGAGTTGAGGCACACACACACGCACGCACACATCTGGTTTTGATTTTTGGGTGTGTGTGTGTGTGCGTGTGGAGGAGAGAACATAGTAATCCAAATTCCCGACCAGCTCATCCCACATCATAAGTATTAATGAGGGGGTCTTAATTTTTCCTCTTTAATTGAGTAGAGAAGTGTGGGATATAAATATACGTGGGCATGCATAATTATATTAAGTCTGTACATTTTAACCTGGATTTGATTCTCTCTAATAAACTTGTATCCCACACACAATTTCCTACATCTCTCTCTCTCTCTCTTCCTGACACTTTGGTGACGAGGGTTTCAAAAGTCGAGCAAGGAACAACAAATGAAAATTCACTGTTCACTTCACTACTTTTCCCTTTGTTCAAACAAAAATCATTCACTCTCCCCTCACGTAATGCAGGGAAAAAAACACACTTTGTAACACCGAAACGATTGAATTTTTGCAAAAGGATCTTGACTCGTCCTAAACAACTTGTTTTCCCTCTACACATAATATACTTGCTACAATGTACATCCATTTCTCTCTCAGTAGCTAAGAATAAAAAAAACCTTTGACGAAAGGTTACATAAACAATACAGGAAAAAAAGTACACTCTGCTTTATCTGTATTCTTACTTGGTGTGTACGGATCATCCTCATACTGTATGTATGTACAGTAACAAGAGTAGATGATTCCACATTTTTTCTGTTTTGTTTTTGAGCATTACTGGGTACACAACACAACACACACACATGCTTTCAAGTCATGGAAGACGACGATGCGATTAGTTTTCAGTTTGTAGGCATGTAGAACATTTTTTTAACTGTTTTTTTTCTCTCTCGTCTCCTAAACCTTGTGTACTTTTTCATTTTCTGACATTTACAACGTGTTAAATGGATCAACTTTACCAAATTGCATTACATTACATTGAAGTACATATGATGATGATCATAATGCAATCTTTGGTTTTTTTGAAATCAATTCATAATTGGAAATCAGGGTACACACATAAGACATACACCTGACCAATTGTAGATTGGATGGGATGATAAGAATTAGGGACAAATTAGGGATTAACATTGAATACATCAAGTTCCTCTCTATACTGCCCATGTTGTACATAGTACATAAAGGGTTGTTGAGGATCTTGATCCAAAATATCAACTCCAAATGAGGCAGAGAAACAAAAGGAAATGCAAGACACACATGTATATTATAATGCACTTTAAAATAGGAAAACACATTCAAGATCCCACGCAGGGCTTTCGGCGAAAACTAGAGGCAATCATTATAAACTAATATGGTCGGTCTACAAAAATATAAAAATAAGCGTGCCGACAAGAAACACTCGGGCTGATTAAAGAGAGTTACAAAAATTCTCTCCTTTTGTTCATTCATCCTCCTACTACATATATAGTTCACACTTGACTCACATTCCGTAGAATCCCTTCCTCAAAAAAAGAGAGAATATTTCTGAATTAATGTGAACATATTTTTTTGTAATACATTTCAAAAGACAAAGACTTCCAGACAACTATATATAGGTAAAAATGCGTGAGTATGAAACGGTGAGTGATTTTCAATATAGAAATCTCATTGTACTGTAATACTGTAAAGGAAAGAGGGAAGAGATCAAAACAAAAGAATAGTTTTCTTTCTTTTTTTACACTCTTTTGCCTAATAGTTGAGACAAAGGCAAACGCCCGGTTAGCCGACATTAAGGACAAACCATGTTAGAGAACAACCTTTGCAGTTGTGTATGTCTACTAGCCTCTATATATAGTTTGACTACATGTCATCTGAACTAATAGACGATGCGTTTTATTCTCGTCAGTAGTGAGGAGGAGGATTCGTTTGAGTCCCAGCAGTATCTTTCTTCTAAAAATAATGTTTTGTCATTAAGGAAATGAAGACGAAATGACGTTGAAAGAATAAGAAGCTTTCTTAAATTCCCACTGTGTGTTTCCTGTTCTCCTCCTCCCTGGTTTTCAGAATTAGAAGATATAAGATTAGAGACGGGGCGGCGATGTGAGAGATGTCAACCTTGAGACAAACCACTGTTTGTCTGCAGATTTAGAGAGAGAGACAAAAAATTTTTTCAAAAAGGTTTTTAGAAAAAACAAATCAGTCGGTGTCGACAGACAACATGACGGGGGACAGAATTCTGTTTTTTCCCGTAATATCAGTTTCCGGTGATCACACACACACACGCATTTGATGATGATGACAGATGATGTGAGACTGCTGAAAAAATCAATCAGTGACATTTTCCATTAAACATAGATATGAGAAAACGGCGGCGGAAATTTGAACAGAAGAAAACTGAACTTGAAGCAAACTTGAAGTCCTTCAAGTTGGTTCAAGACTGTCATCCCGGCTGTCCAGGACAAAGAGAATAGAGGAGAGTTTTCGTTGTAGTATTATTGAGGGTTAAGGGTCAGACGAAAAATGGACGAGTTTGTCAAGACGAATCTCACTAAAATTAAATGCGAAAAGTACATTCCAAAGTTTGAGGGTAAACAAAATCTTTTCTCATTAAGTTCTCATTTTCAAAATTGAAAAATCATGACCAAGTAATGATATTAATTTGATTTTATGACTACAGCAAATGAAATAGATGAATTTGCTTTCATGCTCCTGACTCCGGACAATTTGAGAGAACTTTTGCCGTACAAAATGGGACCACAGATTAAGATTATGAATTTAATTAGGAAATTACAATACAGTCCGGAAATTACGACAACTAATGGAAATGAAAGTAGTGGTGAATCTCCTAGAACAAACACATCGAGTCAATGTCAAAAATGTACGATGAAGTTCCAGACGGCTGCCCAGCTTTTGGAGCATTTGAAGTTAATTCATCGAGAATCACGGTACTGTACAAAGTTCACTTGTCCCACTTGTAAATCGGAATGTCAAATTCAAATCAAGATTTAGTATTATTATTATTATCAGGATGACATATGAGTGTAAGTGAAAATGTTACTTTTCTCTCATTCTCTCTCTCTCTCTCAAAGAAAATTCAAAACATTCTCTCTCTACGTAAAGATTGATATTGTAATAGACCTGCTTTTAATCCCGCTCGTCTAGTATTATTAGTCGCAGTTGTTGTAAGATTTAGTAGCTTTAGTTTTGTAAAAATTAGTTTGAGTTTGTTGCTGAATGAATTATGACTTGTTTAATAACTAATGACTGTGGAGTGAGAGTTTTATTTTGACATTTACTTTTACAGCATCAATAACTCAATACCATTTGTTGTATCCACCCACCCGACTCATTAAAATGACAAAAAAGAGAGAGAAAGAGATAGAAAATATAGTTGGAAACCACTTACGCGTAAAACAATCCATGTAAATGATACCAAACATTTTGAACAACTGTTAAAAATTTTGAAAGAGATTCTTGTCCCAACTTTGTCCTATCCTTTGATCGCGACAAATGTGGATAGGTACAGAGTAGGAGTAGTCAAATCAGAATTTAGTATAGGTAATAAATCTTCTCAAAATGTTCACGTTTCCACTCACGTAGGACGCCTTAAATACTGATCAAACTGTTAGAAAGGTTACACAATGTCACTCGCGTACACACTTTTCAAACTTGTCTCCTCCTCTCAACTATCAAAGTTTACAGTAGATTTTTGAGAAAATTTTTGAGCACTTTGTAAGAGAACTCACACATGTGGGACTTTATGCGTGTAAAACGGTTGTCAACCACGTATCGATACTATTTGTACTATGCGTAATGCGAATGTGTGTGTCGTCTTGTGATTCCTTCAAAGTCTCTTGATGACGTAAAGTCCCAAACAGCTACTGTTACAATTCGATTAACTCTAACTTTAGGCAGTTTCCTGTGGCTTCAGGTGGCTTCAGGTGTAACCGCGTGTACCTTGTTTAAACGGCATAATTTTCAGTGTTGTTGAATATGGTGCTGAAAATACTGAGTATGGACTGAAAAACAGTTCAGTCCATCTTTGTATAATCTGACGACTATTTCCATCTCACATTATACATTCCGTAGTATAGCTAGTTAATTCCAAGAGTACAAAATCTCATATTATGTATTTAAACTAAATTGTTCCCTTTTCACGAGTGAGTACCTACTTACTTAAAATATATTACTCTCGAGTCTCGTACTTTGTAAACGAGGTACGGCAGGTGACTTAACTCAAAATCATCTCTTTATGACGGAAACTATCAGATTGAACTCTTCAAGTTGCACTAGTATTTTTTTTATACATGTACTTTCATGAATAATGTTCACCTTATTATATATTTTCCTCCCTCTCCCTCTTTTTACTTCCTGTCGTAAAGATAAGGGAGGAAAGGGATTCGCTAAAAGTCCTATGCATAATACTGACAATAATACTGACATAAATACAACTTGTGTACTCTCATTTTCTCAAGTCCATTCACACTTGGAAAATTCGTGGTGGAACATAATTCCACCACCATCATCATCAGCATCATCAAACCGATTATTTACTCTTATGAATAAACAATAAAATGTCTGTCATTTTTTTCTACTTTTACTTTCTGTAAATGAAATCTGATGGTTTGGGAAGTCACTCCATATCAAATTTATATCAATCTCGTGCGGTTTCACAGTGCACGTTTACAGTAAGTATACAATACACGATATTTTCTGTTCCTGTAAAATCGCATGATCAATCAACATAGTGCAAAAATTACGACCGACCATGCATTTCAATATGGCAGGTACCATGGATGTTATTATATTGGTTCTCTCTATTCTACAGTTTTGTACTTGTTGCTTAAAACTTGATTGAAATTAATAGATTCCGTTTTCCCCCACACATAACATTTTGTACTGTGTGTAGTTTTACTGGAGTTTTAGCTTACACATCTCCCTTGCCTTTTTAGTAACATACGATGATAATAAAAAAGAATATAATAGCTCTTTCTTTGATCGACCTGAAACAAATAACAGTACACAATAAAACTACATGCTTACTACTAGTGCAGAGCATGACACAGATTGTTTCAATTGTTGAAGAGTAACAGGTTAGGAACTGAGAAGACAGTCGAAAAGTCAGGTTCCTAACTACCACATTTATATCGTAAAAATCTTGTGCATCTTCTCTTTCACGTAATTGCAACAAAGTTAAAACAAGTGGTAATTGTAACCTTACGATTTACAATCATTATAGGTATGAGTACAGTCGTCTTATCTATATCTATATTATTAGCATCTATTAATATTTTATATACTCAAAATATATGGTGAACAGCTCTTTAAAATCATCATTTGCTTTGATAAGCGATACAAGTTACAGGAATACAAGATTTCCCTTCATTATATTTGTAAGAAATCCCCTTTTCCGTTCTATATAAATTTTTCTTTTTATTTAGTAAAAAAATATAGTCACAGATACGTACGACTGGGTGAAAGATGGTGGGTACAACTCTGGATTGTGAAATTTAAGAAACACCTACCTGTTGAATGGATCTAGAAATAGGCATGGTAGTCAGGAAGATCTTGAACGAAACGGATCAGTACAATTAATTAAAAGAATGATTTTGATTTCCTTCAATGTTTGCATGGTATACTCTGTTTGTAATATTATTAGAGATTACTTTTTTTTGTTTTAATTGTGTAACATGAGGTTTTTCTTTGGTTGCGTGCATGCAAGGAGTGCTGGCAAGAGTGAGGATGCGGAAGAAGATTTTCAAAACTAGATTAGACAGTACACGAGTGCTCACTTATTGTTAGACACTTTTTGTGATATAGGTGCATAATGTAAAAGAAATTTACACCACTATTAGTCTTGGTGTTAGTTGCATCTGCTTGATAACGATACTTGCAATCCTCTGTCTATCTGTGTGTGTGTGTACATTTATACTGGATGAATTTTTAAATGCTGCTATTTCCATTTGCCATGTCATGGCATGAAGAATTTCTTTTACCAAGTCATTTATCAACATACACATACACTATCCCGCAATCCATTGCATTTGAAATTAATATTTAACAACCGACTTTTATTCTACATCAAATCAAAATTATGCTCAAACTTGCGTGAACACAGAGATGACGACAATGGCGGCGACTCTACGATTAGCATTTTTTATTTTTTCCCCTACATATTAAATATTATGAGATGGGATTATACAGGGTGAGGATGAGAGGAAGACAAAATGCTTTTAGTCCAAGTGTGAGTTGAGTAATCGCATTAACTTTTGAATAGAACATTGTCCAACTTGTTTTGATCCCTGCAGAAAGAGAGACTTGAGATGAAAGTAAATGTAGTGGAAATTAAGAAGTTTTATGTAGAATGCTGCATAGTACTCACTCCTTTCCTCATACTTTTATGTACAGCTAAATTTTAACGGCTAAAAGGTTATACAGTAACTTAACTTGTGGAATATTTATCACCTTATTATTAAGTTCACAAAAGTCTCAAAGTTATTCTTCTTACTGCTGAATATCTCTTTTCTGTCCCGTTGATTTAATTTCCATACACCCTAGAAATCTGTATTATTATCATCAAGTAGAAGATGTTGGGGTCCGTCCATCCCAAATAAAATGTTTGTACACAGTACACAGACAGCTGCGTGCCGTGCTTTTTACACAAACATTTTTTTAACCATTTACACAGGAAAGTTCTTTGAAGGGCGAAAAAAAAATTGAAAAGAGAAAATTTAAATGAAACTCAATGTTCTCCTCCTCCTCTTATTAACCATCCTTGCCCTAATGAAGTTGCAGAATAAAAACAAAACTTGAGACAAGGATACTACACTTTGGTGAAATTGGCAATGTGGTTCATCAGCTGTTTTTTGAAACTCACGTGAACACACACTTGGAGCTTCCTCTGTGTAACATGTGTGTGTGTGTGTGCAAAGATGTGTAAAAACGAGCCAACTGCTTTCTATCAGCTTAAACAAAATATTTCTCTCACCATATTGAATTCTCCATCTATCCAAATTATGTAGACTTGATCTCTTCCAGTTATAAATAACATAAATACATGTATGTGTAATCATAGGTCATTAGTTTAATGAAATCCCCGGCTGGGTGTACCAAACAATCATTTCTCTCTCTACACATTTGGGATACACACACTCACTGAAATCCACATGGTAGAATGATGATGAGTTTTTCATCAGATAAACAAGATGAAAATATTTGTTGACAGTCTAGTATTTCACTACTAGCGTGTGTGTGTGGACAAAGTCACAAACCCAAACATTTGTAATTGACTGGTGACACTGGCGTAGAATTTTTGTCCTTTGTGTGTCGGAAAATCCAGCCAAAACATATTATTACCTCATTTAAGTCTCAAGTGATGCCATGATTTTATGCCAACCAAATGAATGTGACATTGGCAAAGAAAAATAGAGAGATCTTTGACACTAAAGTTCCTCATCATCATCAGCTCCAAGGCTCAGTTCTCTATAAAATATAATTTTAGAGACAAAGTAAAGAGGGGTAAACCCCGACATTACACATGATTCCTTTTAAATCGCTATATCAACATTGTCTATGAGCCAGCTAATTGCACATGTACTACAGTACAATATCCATTTAGTGTCTGGGTAAAGTGCAAACTTTCTGAGAAAAACGTTGTTTACTGCCATGAAATTGCAAAGATTACGAGAGAGACTATAATGCAAATGTATATTCTCCTCCTCCTCCACACGATTTTACCTTGAACCTCTTGACTGACTGAGAGAGAAAACAAAGGAAAAATTAAAAAAATGGACATCAACAATGTACCATCTAGGTCTCGAGTCAAAAACTATAAGGAATATTGGAGGAGATCTTGGTAGACAAACCAGCCAGAAGAGTCGAGGAGGATGATCGTCTGAAATATTCTACCTCTATCTCAACCACACCACCTCATTCTCCCCATCCTTTCCCCTTGCACTTTTTACAGTCAGACACGAGCAAGGAATGATTGTGAATGACGAACCCTGGGACGAGTAGTAGACAGTGAATTTTCAGTAGTTTGAGACACAGGTGCATCGTGTGTCTCTCCCATCTCCTCTTCTCATCTCTGTCTGTCATGCATGTCTTTGAGAGATCTCGTGCACTTGTTGAACAAAAGACAGTAAACTAGCAGTCGGCCCGATTTTTACATTTTGTTGTAGAAAAATTTTGACGAGACTAAAAAAAGAGGATGAGAAAGAGGGAGGGAGGCTTCTTCTTAACAACTTTTCGCATTCAACCATCAAAAACTAATTATATGTATGGTTCAATGGCATTATGAGAAAAGGAGCGAGGAAAAAAGGAATGTAAAAATGCTGTAAATCATAGTAGACTGATGACAATCCAAAGTGTAAATATGAAAAAAATGTGTGTAATGACCGAACGTTGAAATGTAATGTTGGACTGTTCGGATTGTAAAATGAGTAAAGGCTAACGGGAAAAAAAGATGAAAGGTAGGATAATATAATATAAAATCAGTCGAGTTACTTTGAGATGATGATGATTCTTCTTCTCCTTCTTCCTCCTCCTCCTCCTCTTCTCCTGACGAGGAGGAGGATGAGGAGGATGACGAACCAAAGACAGGATGTAACAAGAATCGGAGGCGTCTCCAGTCAATGAAACTTGACATATCTTCTTTTTCCTCCTCCTCTGAGTACTCCACGAACGTGGAAGAAAATGCACTCAGATTGGGATTATTAGGAAGAGATGAAGGAGGAGACTGAGATGAAGTGAGCAGAAATAACTGCATTTTCTCGAGAATGGAAATATCTAGTCGTCACATAAAACTTCACCATTTCCTTCTTTTGTTCCACTGATAATCCCCTCCTCCTCCTCTTTTCTTTCCTTTCTCTGGTTGCACACAGAAAAAGGAGTCACAAATTGTGTACACACGAAATGATGGCTTATTCTCCGAACATGACACACACAGCCGGGCACGGCAGACGGACACAAGGGAGAGAAGGGAGTGCACGTACAAAATTGAAGAGTTTGATTTTGACTTTTGTACTTGTCCAACAATAATTGTAATTATTGTTATTATTATGATTGTTAAAAGTTATGTGGCCGAGTCGAATATCAATTTGAGAAATCACGTATTTCAAATTAAAGTCAGACCATAAATCTCCTATCCACCGTTCTTTCAATTATAGTTATTCGGACAGTTGTGTGTCCCCATCCTCTTTATGATCCCATGATGATGGGATGTATGGTCAGAATCCCAATGAGAAGAAGAAGAATAAGAACAGATGTGGTCAAAAAAACAAGTGTCTAAGCTAATCACAATGATTTGGAAAATAGTAATATTTTTTTCACGTGTGGACGACAATACACGAGATAGAGAGAGAGAGAGAGGAGACGCAAGGCAAGAGTGAGCAGTTAACTATATAACAAGAAGTAAACTGATCACGTCGTCGTTTTCGCACAATTGGCATTAGTGTGTGAGGGTGTGAGGGTGAGAGGGAGAGAGAGAGAGAGAACTACATTTATGTCTCTAACATTGAAAGGTGGAGGAGGGGGGACTAGAATAGAAAGGGAATAATAGTTTATTCATATTTAATATATATATGTACAACAATTCATTTGAATGAATAAATGGATACTGGAGCCCCTTACGTCACACACACACAGACCAAGTCAAGGTCTGTCAATATTTGGCACTTGATAGGCCACATATCTCTTGTGGCCCATGTGTCCGGGGCAGGACTCAACTCAACATCTTCAGAGGTTTTTTCATCTCTCTCTCTCTCTCTCTTTAGTGGTACGTGGGCTGAGGACCTCATAAAATTCCCACGAGTCATTTCCAAACACTCACATACTTACACACACACACACAGGAGGAGGTGGTCTATATGGTTTCTCCACACACGAATTTTCATACTGATACATGATCAATGGAGTAGTAGTAGGAGATTTAAGCCAACTCTCCAAATGAGAGAAAATACAAAAAACACTTTTCAACTTTTTTTAACATCCTCAGAATGTAAATAATATAAAAGATCTCGTATGTAATTATCCATGTCTGGTTTTGTTTATCCCAAATTTACACAGAGCACAGACTGTCCCGACTGGCATACGTGCATATAATTGGCAAACACTATTTACCACAAAAGCCAAATAAAAATTTTAAAAATAAATACTTACAAGGGAACATTGGCACATGCACAAGCGGGGGCGACTTGAGACCACCCTAGAAATTTTGTCTGACCCGACCCAATGACGAATCGGGAGGTCCTATC
>WJFB01002115.1:606-22195 GCA_009870185.1 Pygmarrhopalites habei
GTTCCGATTCCGTCGGAACGGAATCGGCATGTTCCGAAAACATTTTTTAATGAAATAATGAAAATGATTCTATTGAATAGAAAATAAGTGGACGTTAATCCAAATTGACCCTTCACAGAACAAAAATTTAGCTCTGCTTAGTTTCTAATGGTTATAAAACCTGTTGTTTTGGAACGTAATTAATTATGCAATGGATTTCATCTAGCAAATTTTTGAGGACACACATTTCGGCACATGCCGATCGGAACGGAATCGGAACGGCTCGGAATGAAGCTTGTGCCGAAAGTTTCGGTTCGGCACAGAGGGTTTCGAAACCGGAACGGATCGGCACAGCCCAAATTCCGTTCCGTTCCGTGCCGATCGGAGCACTGCACCACAACAAAATCCAAATTTTATTACAGAGCCAATTTCCCTCCAAATTTCAACGAGTATTCATAATCATGATTCACAAGTTTTGAATTTTGAAAATTCGACTGCCCACCATCTTTTCACATTTTAGTTTTTGGTCGTTTTTCAATCCACTGACGAATTTTGGGTACAGACTCGACACCCTTCACGAAAGCCTTGAGAGTTGGGTACTCTTTTGTCAAGTCGGTGTCACTGAGAACTTCAAAGAATGTGAGGACATTGTAAATTATGAGGTCAGCCCATGTCAAGGATTTTCCAACAAAATGTTTCCCTCCATTTGTTTCTAGAAGTTGACTAAACTTTCCCAAGTATTTTGGGGTGGACACTTCCACAAAATTTTTCATTGCTTCCGCCTTCCCTGCGTCATCCTTGGCTGTGCGCACTGCTTTGAAAGCTAAAAATAAGGGGTCAATTTTAATTCAAAATTTTCATTGTTAAAATATATGGTGTATTCCATTTCAATAACTCAAAAAAATTACTCTCTCCGTAGTCGCTGGCCGCATCCACAATCTTCAATTAAAATCGTACAAAAATATTCCATTTCATCCGCAATTCAATTACTTAATTTTTGCTCGTTTGAATTTAATAAATATATTACCTCGTCAATCTTGGCTGACTCAACAGGATTTGTACCATGGTATCCATATTTCTTGGCCAAATATCTCCCAATCGCTCCAGACTGGCTCAATTTGACGTCCCCAAATTCCAACAACGGTACTTGACCAAATGGCAATTCTGCAGCAATAAAAAAATAATATTTTAATATTATAATTATATTTTAACAACGACATTAACTTTTAAACAAAAATTAAAGGACTCACTGGACTTGATTTGTCCAAATTGTTCAGGGGACAGTCTCACATCTTCGTACTCGACATCAGCCAGTGCAAAAAGTATCCTCATTGGCTCAGCCCTCGCACGCATGTCGAAATATGTCAACTTGTATTCAGCAGGCATTTTTGAAATTCCCAGAAAAATACTTTTCCCTTTTGATTTTTAAATTCAAAAATTTACAAGGTTCTCATTCGAGAGGTGGACAAAGAGTGGCTTGTAAAACTCCGAGACGAAATGTATTTGTCCGAAATATGACCTTGCCTTGTCAAGGCTTCTCCATTATAAATTATAATGCTGTGTGTGTGTGTGTGTGTGGATCCATTATGAATTTGTATGAAGGGAGAAGTGGGTGGAAGGTAGTCAATGGGAAAGCAAACGATAAAAAGAGGTTGTTAAAAAAAGTGGAAGAAACTTTAATATTATTACAGTCTGAAGTGCCAAAGGCACACACACACACTCTCACTGTAAGTCTTACAGTGTAAGAATGTGAAGGATGTGAACCTCCATGCTTTTCCACTTGTAGCAAAAACTCCACAGTTTTTTCTACTTCAGGATGAGTGTGACTGGACAAAGATGGAATTACGTCAGAGAGAAAGAGAGGGACACACGTGGAAGGTGCTGGAAGCTTTCTAGTGATGATTAATTGGATTTTGAACGGGATATTAATGTTAAGAGACGTGGCTGGAAGAGAGTGACGTAAGAAAGAGAGAGAGAGAGAGAAATGAAGGTGGAGAAAGAATGGACTCTGAAGGAGAGGATGATTTTGCAGGATTTTGATGAAGATCAGGAAAGATGAGGATTCTTTCAATTGGTTAATGATGGCCTTGCAAATGACTGTAGTTTTGAAGATGATAAGCAGAAAATTCGGATTACGTTATTTCCTCCCTGTTTGGTCATAATTTAAGTGATCCAAGTGGGAGGATGAGGATGAAAGAGATGGGATGAAAGGAAACGTGTTTACATAGAGGATTTGTGGAAGGGATGAGAAGGTTCGAGAAGAGATGACATGAAGTTTATTTTGGTTTGACGTTTTCAAAGGAAGGAATGTGAAATTCGTGCCCACTTCATGAGTCATGTTATGTAATGAGTACTAATGAAGAAATTGATTTTTGAGAAATAATCCGTCATAAATAAGCCTGGGTATTTAGGAGAAATTTTATTAGAATGGAAGATTGCATTTTGAGATGAAACAAAGTTCAGAAGGATTCTGACTAAGAATTTCTGAGTATAATTCAAATATATAACTTGAAAGGGAAATGAGTGGGTAATAATACAGTGTGTGTGTTCAATATGAAATTATACAAGAGGAAGTTGTTACTCATAAAATAAAATTTTCACAAAATTCACTCAACTTTGCTGCTTTTTCATGACAAAAAAGTGAACGCAGATCTCTCTAAATTTTAGAGTCTAAAAGTAGATGATGACAGGGGTACAAGTCAGCACTTATGAGTGGCGTCGAAGTTTCACAACAACAAGATGCTTTGCTCAAATCTATTCTTCCATGGTTTATTTTCCGGTTTTATTCTACTTTTACTTTCCCGTTGATTTTTCCAATGCCATGAGACTATTTTTTTCGCTCAGTACATAATGAAAACCAAGACATTCTTCGCAAAATGTTCTTAATTCCTTCTTGAGATAATGTGGAAATCAAAACAGAGTGATCGCATCCGAAAAAGCTATTTCGATTAGTATCCTGTGAGAGAGGATTAATTACAGTTTGGCGTCCAAGTCATGTAATTTTTAACATTTTTGACAAGCCGTTTGACGGCGTTTGATGACAATAGTTGGATTATGTGCTTTTTAAAAATTCAAAAAAATGAAAATCCGCAAACTCTTTTTATCAGATTTCCTCTGAAATTAGCCAAGAGTTAATTATGCATTGACGTATTTGTATTTTAATTTCACTCCTGTGAGCTGTATTTATACACAAACTGCGCTGTACAACTTCGACGCCGAGTAGGAGTTTTATGCATTATCTGCGCTTAATGAGAAGGCCAGACAGTTGTTGGTATCTAATTCTAGTGACTAATGGCCATTTTGTTTATAGGTACCTGATGAATTTCATGACACAACGACCTACGTAACCCGAACTCGAGAGCAGAATCCTTGCCGTGATCGAGCAGAATTTTTAATTAAATATGTTCCCGACTACCTGTATCTAATTATAAAATCTCTTTTAGACAAAAGATGCACAAAAAAATAAATATGTTGTGTATGTGTCATTTTTCTCTGCAGAAAATGTAGAAGTTGCATTATAAATTTTATTTATAAATAATTTGTTGGATTGTGTGATAAGTAATAGGTTTTATTACTTGTCAGATTATATTACAAAATTAAAAAACCTTAATTATAGTGACATGACTGACAGATCAGTTTGGAAATGTGTGACACTTTTTAAACATAGAACTTTTTTAGCCTGACTCCTCTTCGTCATCTTCATCCATCTCACTCTCGTCTTCTTCCTCCTCAGTTTCCATTTCGACGTCGTCATCCTCCTCCTCTGAGGTCTCTTCACACACTTCCTCTTCATTATCCTGGACAACAACAACGGGGTCACTGACTTGAGCCTCTTTCTCCTGCATCATCTTTTTCAGTTTGTGCCGTTGATTCTTGAGTTTGCAGTACTCGTTGTACTTTTTTCCCCCTTCCTCTGTGTGGGCAATCCGGTGATGAATTCCGACTTGAGGTCTGGTCTTGTAAGTTTTTCCTACACAAAATTTTCAGTTTACATGTCTGCAGTTGTAATTACATCACTTCAAGTTAAGGCTATTGAAATGACAACACACAAATATTATTATTTACTCACCACAGATATCACAACTGAAGGGTCGGTCATCCCGATGAAATTGGTAGTGTGATTTCAATTGACTGCGAAATAATAACAAAAAAAATAAACAGTCATGTTTCATGTAAAACATTCCTCATTTTTCCACCGAAAGTTGTGGCAAGTATAAGAATGACAATTAAAATTAATAGTTATTACCTCTTCTGTTTGAATGTGTGGCCACAAATTTCACAACAATGGTCTTGTTGCTCCGTGTGAGCAAACCTGTGACTTTTTAAGCCACAATTTGTTGAGAATTGCTTTCCACAAGTCTCACATATAAATGGTGGGAAAATACGTCTCTCCCTTGGTTTCTTCTTCCCACAATCTGTCTGAATGTCGACGGAGTGACTTTCTTTCGTTGTAGACTTTCCCACATTTCTCCCAGGTAGGGTGGGTGACATTGCTGAACTCGGGGGTGCCCCACCTTGAAAGATGTTCAGACCGAATGTGGGTCATGAACCACGATGGACTTTTAGAAGTTTGACCACACTGTGGAAGGGGACAAGTAAAGACAGGCTTGACCAGCAGGACAACGTATTGAAAGTCATTTTTGAATATCAACTTGTGGGCATTATTATTGCTTCTTTTCTCTCTTCTTCCCTTGGAGTCCAGTGACCGGGTCAAGGATGGACTCACTAGCCTCTTCTTTTCGGATGGGAGGAGGAGGAGGGACGGGGTTGAAATAATCTTCGAATAGACTCACAAACTTTCTTAGCTCACCTAAATTACAGTATTGACAGTCACAGGGTCCATCAGGTTGTGTGTGTCCTTCAGGGTCTTCATTGTGTTGGGATAAGGCAGTCTCTGACTCGAAAGTTGCAGGTGGGTGACATTGAGGACACTTGTACGATTTTGGAAGAATTTTAATAGGTAGAGCCTTGACTGCAGTCTCATGTTCCTTCTCCAGGTGTGATATTCTTTCGTTCTGTGTGACGAATGTTGCCTCTGTCAAAATTATATCATAATACTGAATCAAACAAAACTTTATGCAATTTAATTAATTTAATTAAATATTTGCAAACTGAATAAAGGGTCTTACCACAGAGTGTACATTTCAACGGAAGTTTTTTCGTATCACAATTATGTTCATTCTGTCCAGTCACAGGGGGTCCTTCATTTGACGTCCTACTGACCTCGATTGAGTCTTGTTTCTGTGCATTAGAGCTGACCTGTTCTATTTCTTGACACTGACTAGTATTGACCTCAGTTGCCTCATGTTGTTGTTGTAGTTTCATATCCGACTATTTTGTCGTCTTTGCTCCCTCATTCTCCTTTTTTCTGTGTTCATGCCATGCTATATGCATGTCAAGGTAGGGAGAGTTGATAAATTTCCTATCACATAAAGAACAGTTAAATTCCTCAAGATTAGGAATTGAAACTCGAGAGAAACAAGTGGGCTTGTGTGCATCCCAACTTTCTTGATCGGGGAAATCCGAATGACAAATTCCACACACAGTCTTGATTAAATGACGTTGGAGATGCTCAACAAAATCTGACTGAGTATCAAATGGTTTGAGGGATGGACAGAGACTATTATAAGGACAGATGAAGTGTTGATTGTTCTTGAGAACCTGAGCTGACCTTTCCAATCCATTTCTAGCACGAAAAAGAGAGTATTCTGGTTTTCTACTAATTTTCCCCAACCAAGGTTTCAGGTACGCTCGGGTCATTTTGAAGAAAATTGAAAGTCTTGCAGGTCTTTTTTATGTTCAGCGGTATGAACTGGGTATTTCCGTTTTCTTTCAGAACCATCAACATCAGGAGTGTCTGTGAATTTTAAAAAAGTTTATTTTAAAATGAGAAGTCTTGTTTTAAAATTTTCATTTTCGTTAAATTTGTCCTTAGCTTTAAATATGTGTGTGTACACTTTTCTACTTTTACAGTTTTACGTAAAATAGTAAATAATTGCATGTGAGCACAGAATAATTATTTTAAGATTACCAGGATGTGGACTGGATGTAAATACTTCTTGTTTAAAATGAATGTCAGTTTCATGTGTCGAAATAATCTCTACATTTGTGTGTGTGTCCTCAGACGAGACAGTCTCCTCTTCTCCTATTTCAAAATCATCATTCTTTGGACAAGATCTTGTCAATTCTTCTTCTCTCTGAGATGCATAATATTGACTACGACGAACACTCAACTCTAAAATATTTTCAAACGCGACCTGAACCAGGTCACTACAGGCCGAGCAGAAAAATAATTGTTCATTCCCTCTACATTCCCATTTTTCTTGACAACGACAAGTCTGACCCAATACTTCAGTTGTAAATCTGTTGATTCGACACAGAGCATCGTAAATGGACACTTCTTCTAATTGACTTTGGTCAGAGTTACTCGGGTCACTCAAGTTTGAAGTTTTTAACTGTTCTTGTCCACCCTCCCATGCTAAAGGAACTTTGCAAGTGGCACAAAATACAGTCCCAACATGAGGACACATTCTTCATCGAAAAGGCTGTAAAAATTGCCAACAAAAATATTTTGGCCACACACACAATTTCATTTCATTTCAAAGGAATCTTTTTTAAAAACATTAACTTTGTTTTTGGAATTTGGAAATGCATTGAATTTGAAACTAACCTGATTGTGCCCGATGTGTGTGAGTTGTAGAATAAGCTGTCAATTATTTGTCTGTGAGTAATTAACTTAAATGAGAGAGAGATGACAATTAAATTTAATCCCGAATGATTTTTGTCTGCCAAAGACTGTTCGAATTTTGAGGTTTGAGGAGACTCTGCTCAACAGAGAGAAAATTGTGTAGTGGAATTTTTATGCGAGTTAAATTTTGTTAGTAAAATGTTTCTTAAACGAGTTAGCTCAAGTTTATTGATGATACGTAACCTGTTATAATTTAACTATTAATCGGCAATGTACAAAAAAGTTTTTCATCAACTCAATAATAATCCCAATAAGAGTTTTGTTAAAGTTGGACGCCACTCAAGAATCTTTGCTCCCAATTCGTGGCTTACAATGTGTAGTTTCCAGATTCTACATGACCCTGTATGTTGGTGAGTGTCTTTGTTCACATGCAAAAGGGTCAGTTTTAATTTTAGAATTTCGATTAAGACACTTTATTGATTTCTGAGTTAAGTACATAAAAACAATTCAAACATTAATATTAATAATCTGTAGTATAACAATCTATTCTAGATACACTCTTTCTTATTTAACTATTCTTAAAGGCAAAAAATATTTTTGATTCTCACCTTAAGTATAATTTCATACGACAATAATTTGTCAATACATTCCTTTCAAAAATCTCTTAACCTTCGAATGAGATTATGCGTCAAGAAGACCTCTGACTAATTCCAAACCCTTCCACTGAAATTGTCCCATACTCCCCGACACCCGCGAGGGTTTATCTTGAAATTCTCTAAAAACTCCCCAATCCTCCCAATAAAATTCAAATTCTCCACTGATGACCACATGCCCCTTACGAAAACAGACATGGCCCTTCCAATCCTTCGAAACCAGTAATAAAATTCAAAAACCACCGCTCTACCGTTCATCTTAACCAGTTCCATCCCCAGAATCCCTATTGAAATCCCAGTTAGAACCCCAAATCCATAACAACAAGCTTCTGCCAGTGGTTCACCCAATTGTTGTGCCAAAAATTGTGAATCCCTCTCTGCATCAGGAGACCCTACCATCCTCCCTTCATCCTCCTCTTCAAAAATTTCCCAAACACCTGACTTTAACAATCCATATTTCTTTTGTGAGTAAAATTGTTTCTCCCACCACAATTTGAATACCCCAGTCATCATCAGTTTTATAAGAGCATCCTTCACTCCATCCTTCCCAACCATTAGGATACGCCATGTTTGAAGTTACTTGAAAAATTCTTCAGAATTCAGTGCAAAAGTTTTCCTTGGAAACAGTATGGATAAAACAAGGAAATCTGGATTGTTGCGTGGAGACTCGGACAAATAAGCCATTTTGGGGAGGCGGCAAAATCCTCTAATTTTCTCTGCCATATTTTTTCCTTCCAGTTCCTCCAATTCTTGAAGATGATCGACGAGAATTTGATGATGTTCGATTACAGATGATCCCCTCTCTGAATCCGTTGTCAACATTTCTTTAAAATTCTTCAATAACCTCACCAACAATGTTTTTCGAGATTTTGGTGGAACAATTGTGAATCCACCATTAGTAAACTCTTCCAAAGCCAAATTCTCTCCTGTCCTCACTTCCGGTACAACGACAGTACTCTTTACTACAGAACAGTAAAAGTTTACTATGAAGAACTACAAAATATCCACAGGGAATACAGCCAACGTATTCTTCTATTTCCCAGTGACATTGTTGACACCTGTCTCACCATGGGCGCCAAAACAAGTCCAAGGCTCACCCATACATTCAAAGTTTTCGGGCGTTCTGGTCGTACCAAAATCATGAAACTAATGAAGAGACATGCAATAAAAACTACAAGGAGGAGCCATACGGACCAATGAAAAGGAGTGAGGACATCCAGAAAACAATTAATTCCTTCCTTCATTCACATCTTCCATCCCGTAGAAAAGGGAGTAAGCACTGAATCGTTGCAGTACGAAATGAGAAGATGGATTGTATTCCTGGAGGATAAACCAAGTAGAGGTGTAACCATGATGACAAGCTGTCATCAAACTGGAAGTTGAGCTTTGACTCAAAGTGAAATTCAAATGGTTGGCCAGGATTGTCAATATTTTTCACGGGGTGTAGCTCCATCTGTGAAATCATGGCGGAGTGACATGGAGGAGATGGATTCGAAAAATTCAGGTGAATTTTGATCAGGGAATCGAGTCGGGAGGAATGCAAGGATTGTGTAGGAGTGGAAATTTGCCTTGGATTTTGGACACTGAATGGCACCCGAGTTCAAAATGGTGGACTGGCTTGTGCAGAAATGAATGATCTGATGATGAGGGCTCAGTTGTTGAAGACAAATTGGGGTTTCTCGTCCACAGTGGAAAGATACCTTCATTATTTGTAATGGAAACTGACCGATGGATTCTGGATGGAATTGAAGGATAAAATAGTTTGATGGGAGGAGACAATACCAGAATTCGGATTGGTTCCCCTGGATGAGGAAAGGTGGAGTGAGAGTGAGAAGGAGGGCAAAGCCAGATGATTTGAATTGGAATGTTAATGTTGCCTGGGGATCTGAAAATGGTGTGAGGATGTCAAACTCTGTCACGTCTGTTTTGTTTATGTTAATTTGCTGTGGGATAAATATGTGGGTGGTGCACAAAACTCGGAATCTTCCAGAGTTGGAGATGGAGTCCAGGTGGAATTTAGTGGGGTTGTTGCCATGGAGGATTGTTGTGAAGGTTTTGAGGGAGAGAATGATACTGGTTAGGATGTGGTTGGTCATTTCAATGTCAAATGATTGAGAGGGGGTTAGTGGGTTGTCTGTAAAGATTTTGAAAGAACATGGATGGAGACTGTGGAGGATTGATGGCAAATCTAGATTTTGGGGGGTTGGAGAAAATTGAGTGGGTTTTATTACAAGAGGAGTGGCATTGATAGCACAAAATTGAAAGATTAAGAAGGGTAGGAGAGGACACAAGGATTTGCTGGATTTAAACATCGTTGGGTGTACAGTTACTTATCTTGACAATGTAAATGGGATAAAAGAGCAGGATTTTCAAATGTGTGTATAAACCTGAATAGTGAAAAATGAGTGAATTATTAAGGGTGAAGTCAAGGTTTACTGAGAGAACAGGGAAGCTGTGTTGAATTGTACTGACCATCGGAAAGAATATTGGAAGGACATGAACGAGTGTTCGTGATGCCGTGTGAAAGAGTCAAAAGTCAATGGATTATAGTACATATATTGTAATTAAATAAATTTAGACACTGTTTGACCACCGGCAAAAAGTGATGGGCAAGTGGCAACTGCCACGTAGAATTGACTTTTTTAAAAAGGTTTTTGCCAATTCTCCCGGTCAAATGGCTGGCAAAAGTGGATGGTGAGTCATCTGAAAATTTTCTCTTACCGGCAAAGGACGAATCCTGACTGTCGGAATTGAAAATTGATCGATTATTTTAAATTATTAAGTACTACTTAATAAGTAGAAAGTTAGCTTTGTCCCTTGAGTGGCAGGATGCATGAGTTTTTGAATTACATGATGACCTGTCGCTGTTATGCAAATGTCTTGGGATTAGAACGATGTCGGGAGTCCTCTTTACAAAATTAAATAGGATTTGCAACACAATTTTATAGGGAAACGTTATGCAAGTTGAGAATTAATCCATTGTACATAAATGACTTATTCAATCAAGATAGTCGAATTCTTTGGCCGGGTATGCCTAATCGAATTATCTATGATGCTTACACTATGAAGTAGAATCATTATACAAATTTCGATGTCAGTACAATAACAATTGAAAATCCTCTAAACGAAAGAACTGTTCCTGGAAATGACCTTTAGTAAGTTAGGTAAAGAACGTGGAGAATTCACACAAACGGCGTTAAGGTCTAACAACAAAATTGGTTGCTCCAAAGTCCAAACACTTAACATTGAAGGCAATAAAAATGAATTCATTTATTATTCAAGTCCTGTCTGGCGAAAATTGTTTTTTAAGTCGAGTACACTAATCCTTCATGTTCGACACTTCCACTATTGAAACAGAATGTCAGTCATTTAATTCCAACCAGAACCCACAAGCTAATACTTTGATTTAGATATTAAAAAGTATTTTGAATGAAACCGTGAAATTATTTTTGAACCCGTGTTAGAGTTTTACCTCTTTCATTAATTTTTAATCTTATGGTCAGTTTTTCAAAACTTATGTGCAGTGCAGCATCCTTTGAAAGGATTCCTTTCGTATGGATAGTTGGGAAGTCCAAAGTAGAATTGTGAAAGTTGACCAAAGATCCCACAGTCCTCCATTCAAGGCACATCCCCACAAATATATTTCTTATCCCCAAGGAATTTTGAAAAATTATAAATTATAAATCCTTATGATCTGGATGACTTCTTCCTTCGAGTGCAGACGTATCTCCTGACTCTCTGCTCGTCTCTTTAGATTCTTTGGTAATTTTTAACCATCTTCACTTGTAAAAAGTGTTCACATTTAATATGAAATTCTTGATAAAGTCATTCAAACAATGATAAAATTGTCAATTTTCAGTTCAGACATTAAAGTTTATTTTTCGTAAAGAGATTCTGGGAGGAACGGCTGCTAAAACTTCATGAGAAAAAATATGAAAAAGTAAAATATTTGCTGAACTTCGACGCCGACAAGACTTTAGAGACTGCGTACAGTGTAGGAGAGGAGGAAAGTTGCATGATCATTAGTTTTGTGGGTCATTTTTATTGAAGTAGACTAGAAAAATAGTCCATACATTATTGATTGTTCCCCGATTTCTATAAATGATACAATCTGTAGTAATGACAATCTATGTAGATACCAGAGACTATTATAAGAAATTTTTACTACGCACCATTTTCTCAGAAAGGGCACTTTTTCAAGAATTTTTTCTCAAAAAGGGCACTTTTAGACCATATTTTGTGTAAAAAAGGGCAATGTACTAGGAACCAATAAGTCGGGCTAGGCACCATTACTGGTTCCTAGTTAACATGTTATAATAGTCCCTGGAAGGGGACTTTTAGACCATATTTTGTGTAAAAAAGGGCAATGTACTAGGAACCAATAAGTCGGGCTAGGCACCATTACTGGTTCCTAGTTAACATGTTATAATAGTCCCTGCTTGGAATTTACATGATTTTGCGAACGTGTGTGTGAGAAGGTACATTTATTTTTTCAAATTGTTTGCAAAATAATCTAGTCATTAATTGTATTCATCAGCATTTCAATTCGACGAAGCCACGTAAGAAAACACACGCTTCAACCTCTTCGTCCTTTTCCAGACCCATCTACCCCAAAATGTCCCACACTCGATCCAAAAAACAGCAAAACTGAGTCCACTGCACACAGCAAACATTACGAATAGATTCACAGCCAAATTCGACTTCAGCGACCAAGCTCTCAACTTTTTTCTTTTATTCAGAAACCTGAAAGCAAAGCTCTTTTTGTTGATCAGTGGAAGTCTATCTTCCATCCACAATTGAATTCCAGACTCGAGTACAAGTTTCCTGAAAAATGAGCTCAATAGTCCACCTCCTTTGTAATCCTCCTCAAAAATCCATCCTGCATCCTCTTTAAACAATTTTTCTTTCCCTTTTCTAAATTTGATTCTTTCTTCTGTTCCTTCCTTGTTATAAGATTTCTCACTTTTGATCTTTTCTGGAATAAATTTTCCCAATTCCGACTCCAAATCCACTAGAGCTCTCCCTTTGCATTTCGAAACTTCTTGGGCGATAGTGACTTTGGGAAATTTTTTTGGAATACTCAGTCCATCAACAATTCTCTCAATTTTCCTACTCAAATTCAAAATCCCCGCTTCGTACCAACTGGAATTTCCATCCATCCATGCCCAGAGTACTTTGAGTTTTCCAACTTTCTCTCCGAATCGAAATACAAATTTTTCTTTCAAGTCTTTTAATTCTGTCCTAATTTTCCATGGTTTTGCTTGCAAAAGACTTTGCCATTTCTCTTTGCTATTTGTGAAATGTTCCAAATGAGGGACGACGGGAGAGTAAAATTTGAAATTTTGTAGGTCATCAAAAGTTGCAAAACGATATTTGATCCTTGGGGCCGTCACTTTCGATGCCAGTTTCCCTTTGTAACTGTTAGTGAAAAGTATTGAGAAAAGGAGGTAAATGCCAATGAAACATTTGAAATTCCCTCTCCGTCTACCATTTTGCTCCATATTTTCCGCCCTTTTTTCTTTTCTGGTCATTTGAATCCAACAATTGAACGCAGTTTTGCAGGTAAAAATTGACCGGTGTACCATAAAGTAACAAAGGAATGCAGAGGCCATGACATTTATACTAAGAATCCATAACCACAATTGGAATCGAAAAGGGGTCACGTGGGCCCTTAGAATTTGGTTGTTGTAATAATCCATTCGGTCACATGTGATAAAATTGTAAAAATCCATTCGGATTGGGAGAAATGTGGAAAATTTGTTGAGGATTGCTGTATTGTACACAAGTTTTGGTAAATTTGGTTTGACCTCATCATCACTAGAGGTCAAGGGTATTGAAAATGTTTCATTTGAAAATTTGTGAAGGACAGTTTGAAAAAGATGACCTGTCACGTCTGAAGGATTATCAAACTCGATGTAATTGTCTCGAAGGCTTTCAAGGCTACCATCTTGATTGATTTTGTGTTTGAAGTGTCGGTTTGTAGAGTAAGGGACACGTTTCAATTGGCTGATGGTAGAAGATTCGAAAACTTGAGGCGCCAAAATTGATTTACTGCTTTGTGAGGGAGAATGTTGCCAGAGGACGCGTTCAATTTTTTGTCGATGTTGGATGAGACAGTGGAAACAAACTGTAGTGTAATACACAATTGGTAGATGGAGTCCATCGGGAAAAAATGTCGAATTAGTGGAGATGACAAAGAAGATTAAGCGGGAAAAATCAAATTTAAATTCGCTGCCGTTGGAGAGATGGTAAATTCTTCTGTACATTGCAATCCCTTTTTCGAGACGATTTTCTGGGATGACAATGTGAATGTATTTTTGGGTCATTTGATGATATTTCAAACTCCCGCTCAAACCTACGATTATTCTCAACTCCGTTACCATATTTTGTTTTACCAGGGATAGAACGAGAGCAGCTTGACAATGGAGATGGCGGGTTTTTGAGAAGGAAAATTTTTTAGTTTCAGATTCGAAATACGGTTGGACGAGTGTCGTGATTTTTAATGGGAAATGCAGCGGAGGTTGAATGAAAGATAAGTTTGTTTTTGGTAGGATAAAAATTCGAAGTTGACATGTAGAGAAGGTCAACATCCAATCGTTGAGGGTGAGAAAAGGTGGAGAAATATTTTGACTGAGGGTTAGGGAAGTGTGATCAAGGTAGAATATTAAATTTAATAGCAATACAAACATTTTGATAAAATATGGAGATTTCATTTTTGACGAATTGTATAAAAAAATGTCACGATTTTTTGGATGGCTAGATTTGCTGTCGTGGTTCTGTACTCTAACTGAAGCTCAAAGAGTGTGTGCCTGCAAGTAATGAAATATTTTTTTTATTTCACAGGAAGTAGTTCAACCACTGACTAAAATTATTTTACAATTTCCTGGGAAGACTTTCTTATAATTTTTTTTTGAAAATGGTTCATTTATTACATGAACCACCAAAAATATGTTTTTACAATTAGCAGAAGTACAAGAACTTCTAATTTGGATGTTCAATGTTAAGTTCAACAACAAGTTAATGACTGCGGAGAAACCCTCGAACTTGCACAAAACACGACATTATAATGTGCGCCTTACCGATGAAAACTTTTATCGGTACATAAGAGTATAATTGTATTTGTATACAAAATATTTTGACCATATAAATATTTGTGAAGAGACTAAATGCACATTTCTCCTTGTTTGTGTACAAACAAAAACTTTTACTCTCCTTAGTTTCAGAAAATTCGTCACGTGATGTAATCTACATAATACATGTTATCCAAATTATGTAATTTGGTTGTCTTATTTACGCAGATTAACTATAGTACGGTGTGCTCAGAAAGTAAGACAAGGATATAAAGTTAATTCACATGTAAGCATCATTTAAAATTTCTAAATTAGAAAGAATTCCGTAAATACTTAAATGGAATACTTTTGTTCACAACAGTGCAAAATGAATGTTCATTATAAATACTCACTTGACATACAAAACAATACTTAGTATATGAAATACTAGTATCAATTATACTGTATAATTTTCATAGTTTGAAATCGAACACTCGAACACTCTCGAACATTCGCAAATTGGTCTTCTGCGCATCTCAAGTAGGCTGCGCAGAAAAGTGTTCGAGAGTGTTCGAGTGTTCGATTTCAAACTATGATAACTTTACACTGAGAAATTCGTATTTAAAAAACTCTGAGGTAACTACACGCGAAATCAAAACCTATTATTCATTCATTTAACCAATTTGGCTGAACAAAGTGTGTGGGTGTAAATATGCAGTAAACTTTAGAATTTTCGTTTTGCAGATTGTGTGTGTGTGTGTGGAAATGAGTATATTAAAATATTAAAAAATTGAAGGATTGTAAACATAAACTTGAAAGCAAAAGCAAATTAAAACATTTCAGAGAAATACAGAAAGTTACTCGACAGCTCTGCGCAATTGAAGTTGTTAGATGCAAAAGGGGACATCTTCCGAATTCCCCTGCGTACGTATTTGTAAGGTGTGTGCGCTGCAACGGAGAGTCTTATACCTATGCAGGAGCATTTGGAACATGTTCCCTTTTGCTTCTAACATCTTAAATTTTTATGGTCCCGTGCCAAAATCAACTTTCAAAAAGTTTTCTTTAAAAAAAACTGATCAATACCCTGATATGATGAGGTCACAGAGACTTCAAAATACTAATTACGAACTCTCGTAATTTTTTACTCTCAGATGAATTTTAAAATGAAAAGATTTGACCCATAAAATATGCACTATATGTCAATAAAACGACAAAAACTCTCACTCAAATATTACAAATTTTTATTATTTGTTTAATAAAAAGACTAAAACATGTTACACTCAACAATTTCAAAAATACATTTTTTGATTATACGTCTACATTCTCATGACCCGAACTCTCTGTCTCGTTATTCTCAACCTCATTAATCATCGTATCATTTGTCAAATCAATTTCCCCTTCCTTTTCCATCATGACAGTGTCATCTCCAACTCCACTCCCCATTTCCTCCACTTTTGCCTGAGGTTCTTCATCCGCCGTTTGAGTTTGATTGACCTGGTCCATGACCTCCGTCCCATTCAGTACCAGGTCAACTGAGTCATCCTCCACTACCAAATCATCAACCTTTGCTTCCTCCTCAACCACCTCAACTGGAGCTTCAGTCGTTGTTGTCGTCGTAGAGGTCGTCGTTGTCTCATCTTCTGGATCCTTTTCACCTTCCGCTCTACAAGTGTACCCTTTAGTCTCCTTGAACCCCCCTTGACATTCACACTGGCCAATACCAACCCATTTCCGAACTTTTTGACAAGTTGCATTCCCCACACACTCATGACCCACTCCAACCTCACAAGGAGCCCCAGCCAATCCCAAACATTTCCCTGCCTCTTCATCATACTTTGCAAATCTTTTGCATTGGCAAATTTTATTAGTACAAACAAGTCCCGCCACTTCATCGCATCTTTTAGTTGAAGAACATTCTCGACCATGTTGAACATCACATTTCCCAACCAAATTCCGGACAAATCCTTCCTCACACTGACAATGGGCAGGACCATTAGATTGACCTTGGTCACTCGACGAGAGAACACATTTGGCATGTTCCACACACTGTGACTCCGTCCCTTGAAAAGAGCAAGGGCCCCCAATCCTACTCAGACATGATTGAGAAGTACTGTTGAAAACTTGATTGTCATAAAGACATCCACAACGATTCTGTTGACATACAAGCCCTTCATGACAGTCCCCACTGTCCTCACATGGTTCCATGAAGGACCGGCCACAAGTCCCCACCTTAGATTTTGAGTACCCAGCTTGACAAACACATTTATTTGGTTCAGGATAATTCCGACTGAATCGAGCACAGTAAGACTTTGGAACGCAGAGATGATTGATACATGGTGACCCAGCTAGACCAATACATTGGCTAAGGTCAGGCCCTTCGAAAGAGTTGAAGGACTCTACATACATTTGTTCATGAAGCCTTTTATTGAACCGGTCAGAAGACATTGTATGTTTCTTGGCTGTTCCAAATTTCGAGACTGTTGTGTTACACTCACATGTCCCCATCTCAGTACAGACTAGGCCTTGAAGGGTAGAGCAGGTCAAATTGACGTCACATGACTGACCCATTGTTTGTGGAAGGAAACAAGAGTTTCCATCAGGAGTTTCCAAATAATTCTCTTGACATTTGCAAATCCCAGATGGATTGCAAATAGCATTGGTCATACAAGAGGAGACTTCTATACGACCCTGATTGTATGCCTGAGATTCAGATGGATTGTAAGGTCGAGGGATGGAACAGTAGTGACCTAGACGGGTCACACATTTCCCAAGGACCCCGTCGTAAATGTTACGGTCTAGACGAGCACAGTCACAAGTACCAGTGAGGAGGTCACATTCCAATTGGGAATCCGGGTTACAAGGGGTCGTGACGTCACAGGATTCACCCCACGATTTGAAGGCCATTTCTTCGGAGTAGACAACAAGTGGGGTCAGGACAAGGGTCATGATTGTCACGAGGAGGGATGGCGGGAGTTGCAATCCTTTTTTACGGTTCATTTTCCTGGAGATCAGAATAAAATTGCATTTAAAATTAAATGGGAACCAAATTCAATTTAGGTTAAATTCAAAACCCCATAATTCTACAAAAAGAGAGTGAATGTGTGTGTGTGTGTGCAAACCTGGATGAAATTTTTAGCAAACTGGACAATCCACACGCTCAGTTGAGAGAGAGAGAATTCAAAAAAATGGGAAATATTTTATTTTGTGAAAATATGAGTTAATAAATGGAGGCTGAGAGAGTTGAAATAATTTTCAGCCCAGTCTGTTCAGGATCTAGGTTGCAACAAACAGGGAGAGTGGATAATGAGGGTACACACACACACATGTAGGACGTGTAGTGAGTAATCCCTTTGAAATCTCCAGACGTCCTCAATCCCTTAAATCCCATTTTTGTTTTATCCATCTCCAATTTTTAGTTGGGAAATCTGTTGAACACTTGTGCGTGGGGTGCGTGGCGGCGGAGCTCATTTGTCGGGTCGGAAGAGGGGTGGATTTCATGACACACACACATTCCCTTTGTCCATCAGTACACACTACTACACACACACTCTGTCTCATGCTGTAGTTTGAAAAATATGACATACATTGTATGAGAATCTGGACAAGTAAATCTTACAAGAAAATGATGTGTGTCTGTCGGTGTGTGTGGCCTTTTTTTAAAGAGGACACACAAATTGCACCCACAAGTCATGTGCTTGACAATTAGATTTGAATTTTTAACGAGTATCCATTTTCATTTAATAATTTGATTTAACTGTCCTCATTCCTTTTACTCCTTGCACGAGAATCATTAGTTAAATGTATTTTTAATCATGGATTAAAAAGAATCATGGCTCTCCACTGTCGCGTGTGTATTTAGACGCATATGCGTCCGCATTTTTTTGGAGATGGAATGTCCAAATTGTAATTTTTTACATTGGGATGGCCGATGGATCCGTGAAGAGCAGAAGAGCTCTTCTGCCTAGGCAAGGCATGAAAAATTAGAACTAGCAAGCCAATACTTAGATTTACAAAATTTGGGACTTATCTCAAAAGCATTTAAATGATTTTAAAGAAATGTGCAATGATAAACGTAAAAAAGCCTTAAGGCATAAAGAAGTACAGAATGGTTAATGTATTGATTTGAAATTAGAATTTAATAATTTACTATTATGAATGACTGAGGAATAGTTTTGCAATACAATTTTTTAAATAATGAACGAAAATTTTGTACAGCAATCGGTTCATTTAAATACGGAGGAAAAATCCAATAATTTGTGCTAATTCTGTGTCGGAAGTCATCATCACTTTACAAAAAATTATCCACACACGGATTTGCAAAAATTAATTAGGGTTACAATCTTTTATTATCCCACTGCATTGTGCAAACAATCTACAAATGGACGAATTTTGAGTTATTAATCTTGCTCTCGCGCTGTCTCTCATCTTCCCTGCACTTTTGTTCTATTCTCTACAAACCATTTTGAGCCAACCATATTTTTTAATACAGTCTCCCAGAGTTCAATTCAGGCTCGATGATTTGAATTCTTAATTCATACAATTTATTTGGAATGGATGTAAAGTATATAAAACACAAATTGTAGCAAAATACATTATGTGTGTGTGTGTCAACTCTGTGTAAAACCGGGTTGAGTTGGATATTGACTAATTGGAAACAATTCATAACGGTCAGTATTTTGAAAGACGTCATCATTTTTATGAGTCGTGTCATAGTTAACTTGAAGTCTCTCAATTTGTTTTTTGTAAGCTGTCACATCCTGGATATCAAAATAGCTCATGAAAAGCCACCAGATTGAACTGAGGCTGTCCCACACGTGGATACTTATGATACTCCAAAATAAATGGACTGCACGGCCATAGATTTCAATTTTTCGAAATTTTATCCATACACCAACCAACTGAGCGTTTTTCTGCAAATTCCACAAATAAATTCAAAGCTTTGGTTCATCATTAAAGTAAATTACTGGAATTTATTTATCCAAGTTGTTGTGAGAATTTCTTTACCCGACGAATCCCAATGAGTAAAACAATGGCAAATCCCAGTTCCAGAAAACTCAAACTAAAGTCCCCAATCAAAGCAAGAAGCCGCATGTTTCCTATATTTTAGATTATTTTTAAGAAATTCTTCTAACTAATTGTACTGCAAGTAGTACTGCTCATCCATATTTTGAAATGATTGGAAATGAGAAAAATCATCACCATTGATTTGGAGAGTCAGTTTTTTCCCATGAGCAAACATGTCGTGTAAGTCTTTCCATTCTTTTGAGAGAGATTCTATATTTTTCGGGTCCTTGAAAAATCCGATCAGTTTAATTATTGCCCAGATGAGGAAGAAGGAACTGAAAATCTGGAACACAAAAATTTCATTCAATGTAAGAAAACAATCGAAAATTCCATAAATTTAATATTTTTCTTATATTTTTGGTATTTTAAAAATATACAAAACGTCTGAAACGCTTTTAAAACGTTCCAGAGATTTTGAAAAATGTTTGTCATAAACTTCTAATATAATTCTAGTTCAAAATTTGAAATGAAAGTCTCACAATTTCAGTCCACACCACAAAATTTGTACAGAATTGGGGTGTACAACAAATTAATTTCTTCCCTTCTTCCTCCTCTTCTCGCCCAGTCTTCCTGTTTTCGTAAATTATTTTTAATTTTATAAATAAAAAAATTCAAAATAAAATAGTACCGACAATGATAATAATTGTGATTTACTTTGTGACTGATTCGATTCTATGCCGAGTCGATTTCCAAAATGAAGGAAATGAATGGAACCATTTCTTTCGTTTCCCTGATGCAGACTCTTCCTCTTTTGTGAAGGAAGAATGATTGAGGTAAGTGGCTGCAGCCTCATCCCAATTCAATTTAGTATTTTGTTCACTGTCTCTGATAATTTCCAAGGAGTGCTTAATGTGTGTCATGTAAACCGTGACAAGACGGATGAAGGCGTAAGTACAAAAAATCCAAAATATTGTAGAAAAGCAGTTCCAGTACTCTTTGTACACTAAGAAAAACACTGCTTCAACGGCGAGGAGAGTCATCATAATTTTACGAAAAATTACCCACACACGGATTTTGGCAGGATTTTCCTAATTTTAAAAGCACATTAAGGTTACGTTGCTTTATTGCAGGTCTGAAAGTGTAGGCGGAAGAGGATGAGAAATGTGTGTGAGTTCATCATGGGAGGTCTCAAAGGGAAGAAAAGCTGTGGGTCAAGTACAGTCAACTTGGGTGGTCCTTCAATTGAAAAGGCTTGGAGCCAAGAAATTTAATGCCAATCTGACCCACAAGTTTCCCTCTTTCCCGAGGGGACCACCCAAGTTGACTGTACTTGACTCACAGCCTCACAGCTTCCCTTCCCATGGTGAACTCCTCTGTCCCTCACACACGCACAGTTCCCCATTTCATCCATCTGCACTTCCAGTCATCCAATTCTGTTAATTAATTAGTACTGACTATTTCACTAGGAATTTTTTACTTGCTTCCACGACTCCCCGGAATAGAATGTACCCAATAATAAATTCGAGTACGTTTGCCAGGATAAAAATGATTGTATTCGTCATCATTGATTTATCTGTGGAATTCATAACGGCAACTTTTGCAAAAAAGTATTTTGAAATATGCCAAGTCCATGATTCTGATGCAGATTGCATTTTTTGAAAATTAAAAATGTTTTTTCTCTTATATTAATAATACAATATTACTGATAAGCCAAATAGTCGTACATTTGTCTTGGACAACGTCGTCCTCCTCCGTGCCATTCTCCTCCGCAATTGTCATGCGAATGGTGGCCCTGTCGGTAAAATACCGTTTCAGTTTGAATGAACCATACAGGACACACGCAGCACTGACCATCTAAAAAGAATAAAAATATTTTGAATACAATTTTTTTAAAATATCCCACTCGATCTTAACGAAAGCACTAGATCACACTAACTAAAAATTAAATATTAACAGAACTGTTCAGGCTGAAGACTGTCCAGTGGACAGTTTGATTTTATACTGGTCTTTTTGGATACAGAACTATAATTATGACAAAATTTTGAAAGTGCAAGATGTGGTAGCATAGCAGCTATAGCACAGCTCGTAGTTAAATATATAGGGGAGGACGAGGCATAACTACTCCGGAGGCAAAAATAATCCAATGCATATTTTAGTCATTAACCCAGAAACCAAACCTCACATGTGAAAACAATGTACATACACTTTGAAGGTCA
>WJFB01002116.1:0-22179 GCA_009870185.1 Pygmarrhopalites habei
AAAGGTTGTATTATCTTAGATAATAATAGCATAGACATTTAAGAAAATCGGTCGACACACAGTCTAGTGTGGTTTAAAGGTACTTAATACCTTACATTCTTAAGTATACAGTACAGATCTAATCTTGATATATAATATATTTCTGTAGAATGTATTGAAATTATATAACGCATAATAGCAATATGAAGGATGTATTTCAACTTTGTCACCTTTAATTTTTCTTATATTACATTCATCTCAATGTCATTTACGAACTGTATTATGAATGACATTAATTGTGCATGTATTATTCAATTATGAGAATAATGTTTGTTCCTTGTTTTGTTCTATTTTATATATTCTTTAAGAAAAATCTTTATAATGAAACAATTGAAGAGACTGCAAAATTTACGCAAATTATGTTCCTTGGCCAAAATCATTGATTTGGTATGGTCAAAAATTCCTATTTTTATGGTATATTGTACTGTAGAACCTCAGAGTAATACACATTCTAAGAGTATGTTATATTATAACATTGCATTTGTCTCATTTCAAACATTTCTTTGTTGTTGTTGTGAAACTCGCAATTTACTTGAATAAAAGCCTTTGCATCCAATGCTATTATAATAATAATATAATTTAAGAGCCTAATACTTCATTCATCTTGTCATGGGTCAACTTGTGATTCCATTGTCTTTGGTCATGGTAATAAGAAAAGACACCGCAGAAAATCAATAAAATGTTGAATATCAACTTTTTAAATTTATATATCTTGAGATTAGATGGATTATTCATGTGACTATTATGTACTAATGCTAATGGGTAGTACTCTCAGGATTTCAAGAACAGGTATTTAGAGACAATGAAATGTTTCGTATTATTACAAAAAAAGCCGTACTTCATTCTTAGAATTATTCAACTAGTGTATCATTGTTTTTGAGTGTACAGTGTAACTTACACTGTGTAAGTAGTATAACAATAATTCATGGGTTGGAAGTCAAATTACAGTTGTCAACTGAAGCTGAATGGTGTGAAATAGCCATCTCATTGTATTATTATGACTGTGATTGTACTGTGGTAATCCTTTTACTACTACTACAGTGTACTACATAGGGAAGAGACACTGAACATAAGAACTAATTAATTTATGACATGTTGCTCAAAGGACGACCGAGACCTTCTCCACCTAAATCGCACTTACTATATATGTGTACATATTTAATCAATTCAAAACAAGAAAGACCATAAAAGTTAGCAGTCTGTGTAGTAAACATGATAGGTACTCTCACACTACACAAATTATTTAGTAATATTCTGATCATGAATCTCTGTCCTTTTCCGCTTGTAAATTTCCTAATCTGAAATCGGAGATTCATTTTTAAATAATAAGTAATTATGGATTCTATGAACGTGTGATGGTTGGTGTTGATGATCAGTGATAAAGGATTGAAAAGTTATTTTTATACTCGTATATTCATTGTAACTGGTTGGAAGGAGGAGGAGGAGGAAATACTACCTGCAGCCGTATAGCTGTCCTTTTCATTCTCAGTTCACTGGGACTATTATAATATTCAGCCATTGACTACTAATAATATAATATCTTTTCTCTTCTTCTGTAGTTATTGACCACTTCTCGTGGACGACGACGAGGGTAAGAAGTAAGTGCCATTCACATCTTCTCCTCACTAAATAATAATACATGATGATTGAACCGCAGCAGGGGAAAAAAACGTTCCTCAACTCCACTACTTAACTATTAACTACAGAGAGACGTCCTAATACTAATATAAAAGTACATTCAATAAATGCAGGCCACGTAGACAACGAATTGTAAGTTACAATACATGAGGAGCATTTGTACGCTCCTTAAGGTCATTTCATTTCAATGAATTCTACGTCAGTCAGATTAGAACAGTTCGTATAAGGTGTGAATATTATAACAGTAAGTGTACCAGTAAATAATATTTAACAATAAGAGGAAAGACGTTTAACATTAAATACTTACTCTCTAAAGGTATTCGTAAAATGTATACTCAATCCTGACCAATGGATCGGAGGTTCTAGGTATTTCAGTTGAATAAATATAATATAATCTTTTCAAATAGTCAAAGAAAAAGGAATTAATATTTTTTAATATGTGTGTGTGTGTGAGAACAGAGAATTCTTTTACACATACTTTCAAGTTGAGGGAAAATGAATGTTGAAGAGATTCATGAGGAGAAAAAAAATTGGGGAAAGAAGAAGAAGAATGAAATGGAAATGACATGGTATGTACATCCTGTCCCACATGCAATCCTTTTACTTTGCTAATTGTTCTTCTCTCTCTCTCCTCATTAAATAGTAAATGATGAGGTTTTTTAATTGCTCACCCTTTGCCTCCCTCGTCCCCTCATGTACGTGTAGATCTGTATTTTATTTCCTTGACAAATTTATATTGTATCATTAATGTATTCAATTTGCCTGTAGTGGTATACTACGTTGTGCATGTGGTCCTCATGTCCATGTCTCTTCTGCACTGATTTGTTCATTCATCTGAGCATCGTCTTCTTGTCGTGCCATCATTTCGTGAGCACCTTTACACTACTTTTTACATACTACTACCTTCCCATTCAGTAGTATAGGAGGAGGAGGATGTTTCAGAAACACTGTTTATTTAGCCTAAAGGAGAAAAAAATGCACTGACCAAAGATGAAAAAAAACGAACATGGACTGAAATAGGAGAAATAGAAGATGATGTAGGAATAATTAAATATTATAGAGTTGTAGGCTCAATAAGGTAGGACTTATTGCAATAATTTATTGCTGCAATGCATATAATAATTTGCAATAAAAAATGGATCAGTTCTTTTGTTGTCGTTAATATTGCAAATGTCTCATTGAATTAATATTCTTGTACAGTTTTTACTAAACTTGTACATCTGTATCACAAGTTCCTTCCTAGACTTTCCCATGAACTTGCGTGTGTGTGAGTGGAGAGTTAAAGTTAAAGTGTGTACATACAGGACTGGTTTTTTTCTGTGATATTATAACGTTTGTTATTTTATTATTGTTTCTTAAACCCTCCTCCTTCTAACCTCATTCATCAATCAAGCTGACTCAGCTGAGAGTCTCAACTTGAGACTGAGATGTTTGTCGAGGTATATAAATGTTAATAAATGAGATCTGTCCATCGCGTCGGGACATGGAGGACCATCTCAAGAAAATGTAGAGGGAAGATCATCTACTAGAGTTGGAGTATTGCAGATTTATACTAAAGAAGAAAGGAAATCAAAGCACCCACACAATCTCATTACCATTACCATTGATTAAACTAGCATCAATTTTCAATTAACCCAGAGCGAAAAGGAAAAGCAGGACATGGATTTTTTTTATTTTGACTATAGTATATACATATCTCTATGTGTTGCATTGTAGCTGGTGGGTTGGGATGAATCAGATCAAATGAATTATGACGGAAATAAAAAGCAAAATGTCATGATTCTTCTTGTTCCTTGTCAATCTTTTTGATTGTGATTCAATAAAATTGAAATGACAATCATATGTACTATTGTGTCTCTGATTGTATGTCGTATATATGTAATACTGTATGTTGTGTATCCTGATTTGACAAAACAGTCTCTCCAAATTTGCATGGTTCCCCAAAATCAGAATTATGATATGTAAAAGGGAAAAAAAAGAAAATTACATTTTCCAAGTGGAAGTGGAAAGAAAGCGTGAAGAATAAGGTGTGAATAATCCTATGAAAGTAATGTTGTATATACTTACAATGTGAATAGCATGGAATTATGAACAACTTATCCACTTATACATAAATGTATTATCATTTTCAAAAAAATTATAATATACTTACACTTGTAGTTTTACCTTAGTACTACAGACACCAGAGTAAAGTATGTAGAGGAGAGGGGTAATTTATTCAGGGCGTAAATATTACAAGTAAAATCCTATTATGCTTCCTAAGGGACAAACAAAAAAAATATATGTACTTGTATAGTATAGTATGATTATTATTACTATGGAAGAAGATTCTACTTGGGATTTAAATGACATTAAGACATACCGTTGTCTTCATCCATAACTTATAATATCACCTCTTCTTAAACTCGACAAAGACACATAGCTATGTATGTAAAGTACAATTGCTAATGCAGGTCTTTTAAGTAGAGTCATAAAAGTCTTGAAGGATTATACTTGTATTCTTCTGAGGAGGAATGGAGATGCTTTATAAGTGTATCTGTCCATCTCCCTTACTCATCTAATATATATTATAACCCATTGATGATGATGATGTTATAAAGGGTAAATAATATATGCCGGGGGTAGGAAGGTTGTTAAGTAGGTTAGTAAGTTGACCTCTCTCAGTTGTTAACTCTCTCTCTCTCCCTGTGTCTTTTGGATCTCCATTTGTAATTTGTGTACACGTAGGTATAAGTTTAGTGTGGTTTGAACCCATATCTTTACCTAAGCGTTCTCCACGCACCTCTCCTACTACGAAACTCAAACATTTTTACAATTGCTAATGTATTACAGTAGGGACAGGGGAAGAGGAGAAGAAACATTATTTTGTATTGTCATGACCATGCAGTTAAATGGACACACGCTGTGCCCTGTCATTGTCAACACACACGCACACGAGGATGAAGATGAAGAGATGATGAAGAAAAGTTACACACACAGGTTTTACCCAGTAACTATGTACTTACACTGTACTGTGTACACAAGTATTTAGTGACAATAATTTTATCAGCTAATTGCTCCTTTAGCCAACCCTTTAACCATCAAACCTGTCATACACACACACACACACACATTGTAACATAATGGTCATCCACAGGCAGGTGGGTTCCATTTCCATTTTTCTCCCAATCTTCCTAATCCAATGGCAGGAGACTCTCCTATGAGGAGAGGGCTCAAGTCAAAATAAATTATTATTACAGTTGTGCAGAATTATTCGTAATAAAAATTTCTTACTCCTTTAAAAAAGATTTATGAGATGCTTTTCACTCATCACTTTGGATCTTCTTCATCATCATCTCTTGCCCTGACTCATGGATTCCCTCCCTGAATGAAAATCTCAGAGAAAGAGAGAGAGAGTACAACAGCAATAATTATCGTATCCTACGGTAAAAAAATCTGCCGGTTTTTTCTATATTATTCCTACATGCCTTTTGTCCCATCATCATCATCTCTCTCTCTCTCTCTCTCTCTCAAACACACAGCCCATATTAAAGTAAAACTGGAATATGTTTGAATTGTATCTTTTGTTAAAGATACTACTACAACGAACAGAACTAACAGTCACTAACAGAAGATGAAGAAAGAAAGAGAGAAATGTTGGAAGGTTGTGAGAGTAACTTGTAATTACACCAATTATTTATCATTATTGAAACGAACAAGGAGGAGAATGAGAGAAGAAGATGAGGAAGACTGACTTTTCAACTTTATAACGTACTTACTTTCCACACAGATCGTCCGTGAAGACTTTTTTTTTCTTTTGAAAGGGATGTCCATCGCATTGCATTTCTGATGACGATGAAGTGAAGAAGAAGGAGAGAGAAAGAGAAGGAGAAAAAAAACAAGTTTTTTAGTGTTTTTAGGTGCTGGGAAAAATACGAGATGAAGAAGAAGGAGGATTTTTAGTATGAAAATTTACTGTTGTAATTAACTGTTGACTGATTGTGCACCTTGTTGTTGTAGTAGTAGTAGTAGTATAACAATGTGTGTGTGTGTGTGTGGATATATGTATATTAATCATAATTAGAAGGATTTCCTATCGAAAAAAGAGAAGAAGAGCAATGATAATAACGCTGATGATGAAGATGACGAGATGTGAGGGTGATGTGGGGTAAAAGGGAAGAGAGTAAAAAGTTTTGCACAGGTATATTTTGATACATGAGAGAGTCAGTTGATTGGTGAATGTTGTGGAGGAAGGTGCTTCACCACTTGTTCTGTGTCCAAATTAAAAACACTACACACTTTTGATTCCGGTTTTCACTCAAAAAAAAAAAGAAATTCAAGTTTTACCAAAGGCTCAACATGGCCTGCTAAGACTTTTCTACGACACGACTCAAATGCTGCCATGTGTGTGCAGTGAATCTTTTATTCATTCATTCTGTGGAAAAGACAAGACGGGATAACCACAATCAAACAACAAAATTAATTTATCTCTTCTTCCTCTCATTCTAATCTTGTGAGTGACTGTGTGTGCTTAATTGTGATTCCTTGTAGTACACTCGTCCACGAGTGTCCGTGTCCATTAAGTAATGTGGGTTAATGAGGAAGACTTTACTCTTCGTCAGATAATTTGAGGACTAAAATCAACCAAGTGTGCCAAAGTAAATAATATTGTGTGTATTTGTGACGTGATTTTTCCTTGTGAATTAATCAATTTTCCTGAAGAGGGATTGAGATATCAGTTAGCTCATCAGTGTGTGTGTGTGAGCAGTTGACAGACATCCTCCTCCTTTTTGAGAAAAGTATGATTGGGACAATAATTATTTGACTGTTCAAAGTGTCATTGTTGTTGTGGTTTGTGTGACTTACTCTCCTGATCCGTTGGTCATGAAAGATATGGACTGTGGATTTTCGATAATAAAGATAATACACACAACTTGAATAACAAGATGAAATAGTCAAAAGGAAGACACAGGGACAGAGAGAGAGAGAGAGAGAGAGAGAGAATTAAATGTGGAGGTGTGAGGAGAATATGTGTGATTTATTTCCTCCTCTCCTCTTCTGACACAAAGTCATGTTTGATATTGTAGAACAACTTGTGGTCATCATCATCCGCGTCTTCATAAAGTGTCGTTCACATGTTCAAACATGAGGCAGTGGAGAAAAGAATTGAGAACTGTGAGGAAGAATCATAAACTTTGACGTTTTTTCTGGCTTTTTTTTGTTGTGTGTGTAACTGACGATGAGTGTGTACATCAAGAAGAAGTAAAGTAACAGGCGAGCTCTGTGACACTTTTATTTTGTTATCCACACTACACAGTCTGACTGTCGTCGTGTTTCCTCCTCCGTCCATCGTGACGATCGTTGGTCATCAAGTGGAAAGAGAGAGAGAGAGAGAGAGAGAGTCCCTGTGGACATGCTGCTACATAAAAACTGTTCACAGCATTTTGTGACAAGGATCAAAAACGTAAACCTCGATTTTTTTGTTCATCATTGTCATTAGTGTCTCCGTAAATATATATACTTTATATATTTCAACAAAGTTGACAGTTTTTTTATGTGCTGTGATAATATTCCTGTCGGACCACCACCAATACTTTAATCTCTTCAACAATCGACAGGCTTCACTTCACATCCAACAAAGACAATCGTTTTGTTGTCTACAGTGTGTGTGTGTTACTGTTGAGTGTGTCAATTGTAGATCATATACATAAATCTCCATAACTGTCCATTGTGACTACACAAAAAACAGAATGTGAGGACATTGTTGTGTATAGTGTTGTTTTTTCTCAAATTTCCACCACAAAAGTACTTCTTTCACCTCATAAGTACATAATCAAGTAATTTTCCAAGTGTGTGTGTGTCGTACCGGAAAATGTCTTGGATTGAAGACCCGGGTGTAGAAAACTTTGGATCTTATGTCCTAAACGAGTTGGACATTGATCAAGCCTACCTTAACGTGTCTTCCGGAAGTAATCAAAAGTTATGGTTGTATTCCCTCTCGTCAAATTGTCACACGGTATTAAAAAGAAAGCAAAATAATGTATTTTACATTCTATTGTGTATAACTTTAGACTTGACAAGGAACAAGTATTGCCGTTATTAACTTACTTAGAGATACTTATCTAAATCCTTTTAAAGAATGAGTAAATATTTTAGCTTTGTAACAACAATGGTCATTTGTTGTCTCATATGTATAGTGTCCGTATCAACGTGTGACTGAGGCCAATGCCACAGTATCCAGTTCCGGAGATGTGTACAAAGTCCCAACATCCTATTCCGTCAAATACAGATTTCGAACTTCTGGTGTTTACCCCACAATCCACTATGACCAGGAGGACAAGTAATAAAAAGAGAGAAGAAAAATCTCATTTCAATTTTAAATACCAAATGAAAATTGTATTAACCGTAATTCCTCTCACATGACCCGGGGGTTCCTTCCATTTCCATTTAATTAGTTACCATCACACACACATAATGGCCCTCTTTTCAATATTATTGTAAGAAAGAGTCGAAAAGATTATGACCCCTGGGCTTTCTGAGTGTGTGAGAGGGATTTACGGTAAACTTAAAATTATGGAGTTCATAAGTAGTTAAATGTAAAAGATCTTTTACATAATATAATGGAGGGACTAACATTACCATATACCGTATAGGGAAAACTATTGTGACGTTGGTCCTCTCAATTTTGGTGAATTTGGGATTTACGAGTTACGTGCCACGAAAGTGCCCGGAAAACTTTCCTGCTTCGAATTCAATGAAGTCCGTTCACCCGTCAACATTTACTACCGTACGTTCCAAAAAAAATCATTCCCGAAATCAATTATAAAGACGAGACATTGAATGAGCAGTCGAGGCGTTTTACAGAATTTTCCATAATTTTGTAATTTTCTTTTTTATGTATAGCATTTCTGATTGCCTTCCTCTTCTACCTTGTTCTTGCTCTTCTCATAAACTTGTACGTTTGTATTCTCAAAATATATTTTATGAAACTATTAGAATATTGGTCATTAATTCTTTTATTAAAAATCTTTTTTCCATACTATTTACTTGTTTTATGAAGGTACAAATTTTTGTTCAATCGTCGAGATTCTTCTTCCACTTCGTCCACCTCCACATCCTCAACTTCAAGTCAAGTGCCAGTAGTTTCTCCTCCATTACACCCTTCTTCCTTCCCTACGACAAATGGGAATCTTTCTATCAATCCGACTGGAGGGGGTGGTGACCCAGGACTTCCATCAGGGCTCATGCAGACTAAAGCAGCCTCCTTGAGTGCTTCCAGAACATCCATCGTTTCACATCGGTCACAGAGATCTTCGATGGGGTCTGTATCCGGACATCCTCATCTTGGTCTTCATCAGGGTCCTCCCAGTGACTACGGTTCATACATGGGTGGGGAGGCTCCTTACAAACCCTACGTCGGGATTGTCCCTTCCACAGCCAACAGTGATTACAGTCAAGGTGTAGCAGCGGCGGCAACCCGCCGGAGTTCAGCAACCATGACGACGACGACCTCTCCATCTCAACCAGAACCCAGTTCACCATCAAGGCAACTTCAACGTCAAAGATTACAATCACTAGACACCTTTAGGGGGTAATACAACAATCATCATAATTATTTTATAACTCTCTTTATTAATAGACTTACCACTTTGCACTTTACAATCACAACAAAACAGACGGGATGAATGGAAAGTATATTTGCATGTGTATCAGTCAACATCAGTCAAATTACATATTATTTGGTAATTTTCCCTCTGACTGACAAGTACAACATACAAAGAGAGAGAGAGAGAGAGAGACAGGCAAAACAATATCATAAATATTTATCGGCAACTTGAACCAAGAGTGAGAGAGACAAACAGTGGAGGAAACCCCTTTTTTCTTTTCTGTTGCAATCCGTTTGTTAACTCCGTACTTCCCATTATACTTGTGTTGTCTGATATGATATACTACGCAACAACAGAACAGTAATAATCTCTCTGGGGCTAATGGAAATATTATGACTAAGGTGACGGTTGTAATTTGTCGTACCATTCTATTCCACGTGCTTTGATCCTGTCGAAAAGATAAAATAGTTTTTTCCACTCCTCTCCTTCCTTCCTTTACTTTACAACACTACTCCTCCAATTCATTATGAAGTTTCAGGTCATATTTATAACTTTGCTCTCATTGTTACTCATACAGTATGAGAATTACAAGGGAAGCCTTGTTGAGGGGTAGAGTGAGAGAGAGAAGAAAAAGGTGACTGGGAAGGGAAAGGAGATTTTGCCAGATGATTAATTTTGGTGCATGTCTGTGTAATACTTACGAACGAATAATAATAAGCATGATATTTTTAGGAAGAAACGCCTTTCCCACTATTTATGATGATATGCATACAATATTGTAGTACTTTGGTTCTGATTTTTGTGTATGCTAATTACAAGGAAAGTGTTGCCTTGATCATTTTTGCATAATCATAATAATATGTCATTCTATCAAAAGAATGTTTGGAGGAGTAACGTTAATAATTTGACTGACACAGGTGGAAATTGGCACGTTCAATTGTTGTCTTGTTATTTATAATTTTTCGCCTTCATAATTCTCATCTACATGTACAAAGTACCATGAACAGACCTCTCGATTGTGTGAAATGTAATAATAATTTTATACAAGTAGTAAGTTTGTCATTCCAGATAAATGGCTATTTGGGTTTCCTGTACAAAAGGAAATGCACAGACACTGACGAATAAAACTGGGGGATGAATAATAATGTACTTAATAATCCTTGTGATTTCCAGGATTTGCATTGTAGTCATGATTTTTGTCAATGATGGAGGTAAGAATAATGTTTTTATTTGTGACAATTTGTATTTACTTTAACTTATACGATAAGTCGGTGTTTTCGGTATAATGAGCAATATATGATTATGTCTCCTTATGATGGAGGTGCACACTATTACTTTTTGGAACATGCAGCTTGGGATGGCCTTTATGTTGCTGACTTAGTTTTCCCTTGGTTTGTACTAATTTGTCCTTACCTAAATACCATTGTTATTCCAAATTATTATATACTTTAAAAACTTGTATTAATGAATAGGATTTCCCTAGATAAATAATGAAATTGTATGATGATATTGTCCCTCAAGGTTTTTGTGGATTATGGGTGTTTGTATCCCATTTTCAATCAAATCACAACGTAAAAGAAATACACCAACATTGAAAATATTTGGAAAAATTTTGATCCGCTCCTTGAAATTGATTGGAATTGGTCTTGTCCTGGCATCCCTATGGGGCCCAGTTGACCTCGTAAATTTGAGAATACCCGGAGTTTTACAACGATTTGGAGTCTGCTACTTTGTCTGTTCAACCCTTGTCCTATTTTATATGAACGTCAATTTCACCAAACCAGGGACAGTAAGGATTCTTTTCTCCTACTACATATCTTTATACTATATACATAAATAGAATATGATGATGATGAGGAGGAAGTACACTACACATGTGTACTTATGTGGATTCATTTTTTTTATCTTTTTAGCAAAGTAAATTCAGTAAATTACAAGGTGCCTTACAGGACGTGGAGATAATCTGGATCGGTTGGCTGGCTATACTCCTCTTCGTTGTGGCCCATTGCATGCTCACTTTCTTCCTTCAAGTCCCGGGTTGTCCAACGTAAAGATTTAACTGTCCTAAAAAACAAACAGACTGATGTGTCTATATTATGGGGGTAAATTGACAATCTGACTTTTTTCTATTATTTAGGGGTTACTTGGGACCTGGTGGTCTACATGACAATGGTGCTTGGTCATCACTTTGTATCGGTGGAGCTTCAGGTTTCATTGACCGAAAAATTTTCACTGAGAAACATATTTATGGGAATCCCACGGCAAATTCTGTGTATGCTGAAGGGATGGGAAGACCCTTTGATCCTGAGGGTGCCCTCGGAACGTTTACTAGGTAAAAACACACAATTTCAGTTTTACAGGAATCATTTTATCGAAGTTATAAAGTATTTTTTAAAAATAAAATTAGATTACATTGAACGGTACGACATGTTATAAGTGAATAATATATTGTATTACGTTGTAGCTTACTCCAAGTCTGGTGTGGAGTTCAAACTGGGGTTACCATGACCGTTTATCCCAAAGCAACAAGTAGAATTAAAAGATGGCTCATCTGGGCTTTATTACTGGGTGCAGCTGGGACTTTACTTTGTGGAGGGAAACAAACAGGAGGCTGGATACCCATTAATAAAAATTTGTGGTAATTAGTATGCTAATTCATTGTTATTATTATTAGTACAATGTCGTTCTGTTGATTGCAATATCCCTTTCCCCTCCTTTTTCACAGGTCACTCTCTTTTGTGTTGGTGACGTCTAGTTTTGCCTTGATACTCTTGTCATTCCTCTACTTTGTCATTGATATAATGAAATGGTGGTCAGGTAAGACTATATACCATTAATTGTTAGTACATATAGTAAACATTAACATGAAGAGTATTATTAAATTCTACTTGGTCCTCTCCTAATGTTAGGCACTCCTTTCTATGAGCCTGGCATGAATTCAATTTTACTCTACGTGGGACACAGTGTGGGTAAGGAGAAAATGAGTTGAGATTTTTGTCAAAGTCTGAAACTTTTGGTGAAAATAATCTAATACTAAAATATCTTCCATGAATACAGGTAATTGTTGCCTACCATGGCATTGGCGAGTGGGTTTAATGAGAACACACACAATGCACCTATTCGAGTCCTTGTGGGGAACTACGCTGTGGGTCATAATAGCAATTTGGTTAAATTATAAGAAAATTTTCTGGGTCTTATAAACTCTTAGCGTTAGCATTTATTTTTAGTTTATTAATGAAAATGTATTCTTGAAATATGATGAATCGTACGCTTATAATAAATATATATTTTTTGTATTCAAACATGACGGTAACGAGTCAGTGAGCTTAAGAGACGAATTTACTATGAAAATGTTGTCGTTAGGCCATAAACCTAAGTTATTATGTTATAATAAAATTACGTGAGAGTGATTATTATAGATTTGAGCTCAATTTTTGTACTCAATCGAATATAACAAGGAATATTATATTGACGGATACTTGAACAACTTTGAAAATATATGTAATTTTTAAGTTAAACTAATCAAGGAGAGAAAGCTTTCATATTGTTATTATAAAAGAGAAGATTTGAAAGTGTAATGAAATAAAAATGCAAAACATGAAGAAGACCTTTATATCGATTGAATAAATAAATATTATTTTATTGAAGAAGAAAAAAGAAAGGTGTTGTCAAAAATTTTCTCCAGGCAGTTTTAACTTCATTCATTTAGAATGTTATGGTACTCTCTCAGTATATAATTAATTTCAATCATTTTCTTAAACTATAGTTTCATCAACTGCAACAAAGTACCTTCCTTATTACACACAAAGTGTAGTAAACGACACTACGGTTTTTTACAAAATATAAATCATTCAAAAATACCCTAAAAATAGTAGTAAGTATTATATGGGTATGTGTATTTTTTTGTAGTCATTTTCAGATGTACTTTACATTATGTAAGTGTAGTAAATTGTAATGTATGTATGTGTGTATTATTGTTAGACTTACATTTGTCTAAATTGCATCAATAACAGCTTCTAATACAGTCCCTGACAAGGCTAAGTCCCAATAATGCTGAACTCCATGTTTTTTGAAATAATCCCTAGCTTGTTCTTCTGTCTGGACAATTTTGAATTTCATTTCTGGGAAAGACCGTTGTTTTGCCATTCCCTCCCAGACCAAAACAATTTTATTGCGGACTTCATCGGAACCCTTGATAAAATCTTCATTCCATTTAATTCGATTCACTGTAAATATGAAAAAAATGAGTTAGCAGTCATGGTTAATAATTTTGAAAAGTGATTGTAAAAATGTTTAAAGGAGAAACAATTCACACTTACTGACGAGTCTCTTGTACTTTTTCTGTTGTTTCGGCCCCCCTTCTACAATCACCACATTGCACTCTCGATAGAGGAGGATACAACCAGTGAGCATAAGTTGTTTGGCATTGGTCTCAACTTTAAACTTTTTGGCTTGATTTGTGAAATCATCAATTCTATAGACAGCCACATTCACCCCTAATGAAGTATCCTCCGTCATCTTTTTGATTTTCTTTTCCTTTTTCTGTTCGACTGTCAATTTTCTATTTTGATTTGCTTCATGATGAGTTTTTAATCGTAGGGCCATTTGTTTTTTGACATGAGCCTCAACTTTGGTTGGATCCTGGACAGCCTCCACCCCAAGGACTCTCATTAAATTTGACATTCGGACTTTGGGAGCAGGGGCTGGATCTAATCCAAGTCGAACTTTTTCTTGTTTTTCCTTCCATGCCTCTCTCCGATTTTGTCGACGTAACTTTTTCCTCTCCTTCTGAGTGAGAAAGACTGGCATATAGATGGGCTGACCAGAATCCGTGGGACATTTCATTTGAATTGGATGTTCAATTAAATTGGTGATTGTAATTTCATCACTAGGATACTCGTAGCCAAGAGATTCCTTTTCCCTATCATCCAGGAGAAGGGAGTCCCACCATTCAATTTGGGGTACATATTCTTGATTACGATCACTGGAAGAAGCAACAGCCCCAGAAAGACGAGCCAGTCGAGCTGCTGTCGAAATACCCGTAGCTCTTGCCTTCTCTGCAATCTCTTCTTGAAGTCGACTGTGAAATACAAAAAAAATATCACAGTTTTATCATAAGTATTAAAATTTCAAATCAAAATTTATTGTATAAGTACACAAGTATGATATGAAACTTACCTAAGCTGAGCCTGCATCCGTTGACGATGAGCCAGACTGACATATTTTCCAGGGTCATTAAATTTTAAACCCCTTTTGGAACGAACACGGGTCTTGAGGGGAGTGGGGGCCAAACGGTCATCAAAATATTTATTCTGATCAATTTGATCCGTCTGTGGTTTCTCATTAGTTTGATGTCGAAATTCAGCTCTTTTCTGAGCCCGAATATTAGCCTTGAGGGTTGGTTGATGAGTAGGAAATAATAATTGTTTCCCTGTAGTATCAATGACACGACCTTCATTGTCCAAGAGAAGGGGGACAGGTTTACTGGGTTGTTGTTGTACTTCTTCACTCCCATCCTTAGCCTTTGGAACAATTCCACTAGCAATTTTCATATTAATTTGTTCTTTCAATTCTGCCAATTTACGTGCCTTGTCCCCTTCAAATGCAGGGACTGATGGAGTCGAGTCGGGTTGTCGGACCGGTGGAAAATGAATTTTCATTTGATGATGAGATGACGGATGATGACCCATTCCTCTTCCAATTCCTGCTCCAAGAGTTGTAGGGGGTCCTTGTTGTTGTTGCTGTTGTCCAGGAATTCCACCCATCGTCATGGCTAGTTGTCGTTTTCGTTCCTCAATCATTCTTTGGGCATTGGCCATCATTTCCCGAACCTGTTCGCTGGAAATTTGTTGTTGGGCTTCTGGTTGTTGACCTTGTACATTTTGATCTGGAGGAGAATTAGACATGATGATGATAATGAGGAATTGTTCCCAATAGTTTTATTTAAAAGTTTAAAACCAAAATATATTATTGTTTTTCAAAATATTTTTGAGAGCGTATCCTTATTTTTACAAAATAATATACGTACGTACCAAAAGAAATTGTGTCTGTTTTGGACGCCATTTCTGATATTTGATGAATAAACTTGTTATAAACAATCACGTTTCTGTAATTTTATTTCGAGAGAATTTTAGAGAGAAACGTATTTTTTAGCCGAGCACTTTACTACGTATTCATAGAAGTTAAAATTACGCATAGAAGAGAGCGCGACTGAATTTTCAAATAATTCCTTGACCAATAAGAAAAAACCTCTCTCAAAAAGTTGACCTGCTGTCAATTCATGTCAGTTATGATATGCACAATTTGTGAGTTACAATTATGAATTATTGATACATAAGTAAATGAACAGGATTGAGTAGTAGTAAATAAAAATACTCTAGTAAAATTTCCAACAAGATTCAATTTATTCGAATTACCATCACCCTTCCGATGGAAAGAAGGAGACAAACTCATGAAATCATTTTATCAATAATTCTGGTTATATATATCTCATAGAAATGAAAAGAGTAACTCCATGAATGTTTGCCCAGGTCGAATGTGTACAAAGAATTGGTTTGAAAAGATTACAACCGACGACCACGACGACCACCCTTCCTTCTTGTTGAATCTGATGGAATAGGAGTCACATCCTCAATACGTCCGATTTTCATGTTAGATCGAGCCAAAGCCCGAAGAGCTGACTGAGCACCGGGTCCCGGTGTCTTCGTTCGATTACCTCCAGTGGCTCGTAATTTAATGTGAAGTGCGGTTATTCCAAGACTTTTACATTTTTCTGCAACATCCTGGGCAGCTAACATAGCAGCGTACGGAGATGCTTCATCTCGATCAGCTTTTACTTTCATACCTCCAGTGATTCGAGCAATAGTTTCTCTGTGAGAGTACAAAGAAAATATATGTAAGTTTCAATTTATTAACCTTCAAAATATTCCAAAATAAGATTGTCAAAAAATTCATTGATTAAAGAAAATAAACAAAATCTCCTCATCATCATAGTTTACTTTCTTTTTTTTTGAGCCGGCACACACACACACTCAACCACATGTCCGTATATGAAGTATGTATTTAAATCTCAAAAGTAGTTTTAAAAAAAGGGACCAACCTGCCGGACAAATCCGTTACATGTACAAAAGTATCATTGAAGCTAGCATAAATATGGGCTACTCCAAAAACCAACTCTCCTTCTCGAACTTGCGGTCCAAGAGAGACTTGAACTTCTTCTTTGGGCTGCCTTCCCTTACGTGGACCCATTCTGATTTTTTGTGTTCTAAAAAGACTCTTCCAGGGATTCCTGTAGACAAAGAATTAGAGCATGTTCAAGTGAAGGATGAAATTTTGAGTAATACAGTACAATCCAAAATGTTAATTGTGATTAAACTCGCCTGAAGGAAAAATTGTTTCCCGACAACAGACGATCCTAGAGCGTGGAGGAGATGAAATCAAGATGACTGACCGGCGGGGAGGTTTGAAATTCGAATTTGCCGGTCTTGCGGTGGGGGGAGGGCTATAGGGATATGCATTTCTCGACATTATAGGATGCTATAGTGGCTATAACAGTTGAATGGCCCGAGCCACAGAGAAGAGCAAAAAAATAAAAAGGATTTCAGTACAGTGGAAGATGGTGGCTGAAGGGTTCCCTTAAAATTTTACACTTATTCTTGTCCAGTCTCTCTCTCCACTGAAATCGCTGACTTTGGAATAGGATCCTCAGGACCAATAGTTTAACTCACAGTTCGACACTCTCCAATTATATAATTGCCAAAATATTGTGTGTACATAATATCATCATAGTAATACACATGCCAATGATCATCCTCCTTCACTTTCACCTGCTCGACTTCTCGTTCTTCTGATCAAAAGTTTTTTGGAGTTTTCCGTTTTTCCAGCGATACTCATCAACAGAAGATTGTGACAAGATCTAAAGGGACCCTCCTTCTCTTTTTAAAGGTAAATACATAAAAAAAATACAATTACTTAATCAAGCGTCCAAATTAAAGTGACTCGTGTGTGTGTCTGTCCGTGTGTGTATGTGCTAGATACAAAGTAATTTACCTATTTTGTATCGACTAGAATGTGTGTAAATATGTGTGTGTTGAAATTTTTGTTTAGTCATATAAGAATGAGATTCATTTTAAGTCAAAAAATTATCTCTTCTTTCATTTGGTAAATTATGATAGCAATTCACACTCTACCAGGCATAGGTATTATCGATTGAATCAATTTGATTGTCCCAATTACTGATCTGATTTGTTAATTATGTTGTGTACTACAATGTATGTTTTAAAGTATGAGACCCAGTGTGAGTATAATGGATTTACTTACATGTGTTAGATATTCAATCTTTTAAAAAATAACATTATTTTTTATTGCTTCGTTAAAACTGACACCACCATAATAGTCCATATCTATACTTAGAATAATATATTAAAAAAAGGAAAAGTATTTTAGGTACTAATATAAAAACGGACACCTTGATGATCATTATTATTGACTACGACTCTTTCGTTGACTCGAATTTCATGATTAAATATATGTGTGCTTGACACTATGTGTACTTAGTAGTAAGTAAGCAATAAAAATCCCAACTGATCTCGGAAACTAGCGTCGTCAGTCCATATTTTGTAAGAGGGTTTGTCTAGCAACAATTAAAAATGATTTCGATTCAAGTATTATCGGATGACTTTTTTCTAATACCAAAAAACAGGAAGTATAAGATATCCCCTTCCATCAGAAAAGAGTAAGAAAAGAGAGTGGAGGGTGAATTTAGTTTGACTGTGAAATAGGTATGGGAGGAAGATGAGAAGAGGAAATTGACAAACTAATTAACTTTGTTCCTGCATGTGGAGATGTGAATATATTTGGAGAGAGAAAAAAGAGTATGACAATTATATTTATCAGTTATAACGAAGGTACAGATTTTAAGCAGGTGTCGCTATACATATTACTATTAAATTATTATGATTATGACACTTTGTTTACGTTGACACAATTTTCAGCGAGTTCTCATTAGCCTCATTTTACTTTTGTGTGTGTGTGGATCATGTTGTTGACGATGATAGGACGTAGTATTGTCATCAAGATGTGTGTGTGTATCATTGATCCACATGCAATTTACAATTTTAACTATATAATATTCAATATTCAACAAGTTAAATACCCTTTATCAACTTAGGTACTACTAGTACTCGTAGAAGTTTCCTGAGAACAAATAGTATTGAGAAGCCTCAAAATCTCTCTCTCAACAATATTTTTCTTTCTCCGGGAGTACTACTACTCTGAAACAGTTTGTGTGTGGTGTTACACGAGTCATTTTACAAACGAGAGATTTCATAAAAGCTATGAACAAGAGGCGTATACAAGTAAGATGTAGTCCTCTTACAAGTCGCACACACACTCCTGTGTAAACCAATGCATAATATGCCTCTGATATCTTTTCCGTAATAACTTTCAAACTTTTAAAATGAAACAAATGTTCAAACGTATTTGATACAACTTTCAGCTGTTCCAGCAAACACACACACGCACGCACACACTGTGACACACACACACAAACTACAAACCACGGTTCTCTCTCTCTCCTTGTCCTCTCGTCATTTTCCATTCCACCCACAGCCTTAATAGACCCAATACAACACAGAAGAGTCTTCTCTGAGGAAGAGAGTGTAGACAAAAGTAGTCGTGTATTCAAATGAGGGCCTTCTGCTTCTCTACATTCAATATTTCATAATTATTGCAATCTTAATTTTTCTCTTTCTTCTCTCATCCCTTATAATTCCCTTTACCTACATTTTCATTTGACTCAAATTGTGTTGCTGTCGTTGTTGTTATTAAATTTTTTTTTTGATTTCCGACAATGTACCAACACAACAACAACACGGTTTAAAGGGTGAGAAGGAGATGACAAAGAAGTAGAGGAGGAGGAGATGAGGTCGGGGAGGTAGACAGAGATAATAGGGTTCTACCGAGGAGGGAGTATATAGAGTTTAATGGCCTTTGAGGAGTAAAAGTCCTTGTTGTTTGTAATCCAAATAGTATTTACTCACACATGCTCTTCTTCTTTTCCCTTTACCCGTATCTATTTTACATGCACTTTTTTTTCTCTCTTCTTTTACATTCTCTCTATCAGTGTATTGTGAGCATCCACCTTGTGTATTATATGGGAGTGTAAGCAGTAAGAAAGGTTGTCCAGCCTCTGCCTCTGGATAAGATATATGCACACTGTACAAAGGAGGCAGACACACACACAAGTACAAAAGGGATTCGAAAAGTACCTCATCCATGCACATGCAACCTAGCAACAGCAAAGCAGGAGCAGCCGGGCAAATATAGTGCCTCTTACTTTATATAAGGCTGCGTTCCTAACAACAGAAACAAATGTGTGTGAGTGAGAGAGAGAGAGAGTCAGCAGAACTCGGATTTGAAAGAGAGAACAGAGTATTAAAAAAATAAGTTTGGAGTCTCCGAGAGACAGACACTGCACACAACAACAGGAACAACAGGAGTGTGGAGTAGTTGTAAATATATGTACTTTTTGTCTCTCCTTTGTCCATATGGTTGGTCATTTAATAAAATGTGTTCAAAATTGGACAGGAAAAGTAAAAACAAGGACCGGATGGACATGAATTGAATCCTAATGAAATCTCTCTTTCTCTTTCTCGACCCCTGCCATATATCCAACCATAATGTAGCCACATACCTAAGGCTACTAGATGTTAGTGTAGGTATGTATTGTATAAGAGCACAATTAATTAATTCACAAATTCTTGTAGTTCTTTTTAATATCTCCAGTGTGACTGTGCGTTTATATTTATACTGTGTTGTGTAAGTACATGGAAATAGGACGTGGAGGGCAGGGCGTTCAATGTCTATCAAAAATTATGGCTAGCCACAGTCGGGACATTTGGAACGCCATTTCTGACCTATAATATGTAATTTACCATATTCCTTGTCTCTTACTGTTTTTGTCTTTCTGTCTCTTCCTATCTCTTCCTCCAGAGCTTTTGAATTTTTATGTAAGTCAATTAATTAGTCATGCAGGGTTCGAGCCAAACTTTATTTTATATTTTGTGGATCCGTTATGTCGTCGTTTGTCTTATTATTGTATCATTTTTTCCTGTTAGATACATGATATACTTATAATATAAACATACCTACAGTCATCCTTCTTTAATTTTTGATACTTCTTATTACTATTAGGAAGATAATGTCCTTTTTTTAAAAAAATACTCAATGTTAGAATACAACTTAACTTATATAACATCGTAATATTAACGTGGGATTTATATTTACATTTGCGTGAGTTTGTGGTGTGCGGTTCAGGGAACGAAAAGTCTTTTGTCTCCTCCTCCCTCTTTTTTACATTTCTAACTTTTTATTTATTATCAGGATTTAAATAATAAGGAAAATGAGGGAAAATAATTGATATAATTTGTTTTTAGTTTTACGTAAGTACCGTGTATGGTTCACTGTATTTACATGGACTCATAAACGATAACGAATGTATAGATTTTGATTTGACACAATCAGAAAGTTCCATTGTTTTTTCCCCGTGTTGGTCATTGTAGTTGCCTTTTTCATTGATTGAGTTATCATTATTTATGACAATGTGTGATGTTGCAGTAAAATGTAATATAAAAATTGATAGGGGGAACACAGTTGACCTAATTGAGTATTCAATAAGTGTATAAGAGGGGAGAGAGAAAAAAAACACGGTGTTTTGTGTATTTAAAGTTTGAACATTTAATAGAAAAGTAATTTTCTTATCGGCCACTCAACCTCAATATTGTATAGGATATATCGTCACAGCATCCTCTATAGTATTATGGAATTAGAATCAAATTGTTGTTGGTGACATTATTATGTCAGGATAATAAACTCTTTACCCACAATTCTGACTTTCTGAATGTGTGTGTGTTTGTGACTGTGTTTTGGGTGGTGATGAGGAAGAACTCGTGTGAACATTTTTTGTTTCCAGTCTCCGTCTGTGTGGCCAATAGTACTACGTAGGCATTGGTTTCTAGTAGAAGCTTCCAAGTACAATAATAATATAGTAGTGAAAGAGACAGTCAATTTGCAAGTATATTGTAGGCGATATATATTTTACCTGGTCATTGGCTCTTTTACTATCTGACATTATTATGAAAGATGATTTATAGAGGAAGGGTGAAAAAACTTTTTCTTCTTTTCTTTCAGCCCATTTATTAAATTAGTACAGTGTTTGACACTGACGCCATTTACATTTCATCAATTATTGATGGAGTTATCCATGTACTGGAGTTTGTGACTGTTTTGTACGGAACGTACCTAGTAATACCTTTATTAAGCGTACAATAATACCACGGTTTAAACTGACACTTTCATTTTTCTCTCTCTATGTTATGTATGTGTACGTCAGTGTGTAATACATACTCCTTTCATGATGATGTACGGATTACTTCTGTGTAACTTATGCTGTAATACCGATTGAAATATATTTTTCTTCCTCTCTCTCTCTCTTTCAAAAACAGAAAAGTCGGGAGGGTAGAGAATTGACACATAAGTACAAGGTAAAGGAATAATTAACTAGGATTTCTATATTATCATAGTTATGTACTACACGACATGACTGTGTGTGTGCAATGAAATTAAGGTACTTTTTGTTTCTTTCATATACAGGGTGGGCCAAAGTAAAGGGCACACCTTTCAAGTGGAATAACTTTTGTAATTTTTCGAATTATTTCCTGAAACTCATATCCGGGTATAGCCAAAGAAAAAAGTAATTGGTCCACTTTTGGTCCCATGCAATTCAGTTGAAGGGCTGACCTACAGCCCGGGTTAAAAAATGGTCAATCGACAAATTTCAAAATTTTTCTTCGTTTTTCCGAATGTCTGAGGTTGCCCCGGGCGTATCTGTCGATGCAAATTGACGAGATATTTATCC
>WJFB01002117.1:0-22167 GCA_009870185.1 Pygmarrhopalites habei
CAAAGGACAAGTGTGTGTCTCACAACACACACAGAGTTCGTAGAAGGATTATAGCTTTAGGGAAATTGTAAGTGTGAAGAAAAACACAGAGTGAAAAAGCTTTATTCAAGTCAATCACACAATTGTGTGCCAGGAAAGAGTTATAAAAAGATTGTCGGGATCCCGTCGGGACGGGACGCCTCTCATTCCGTCCCAATCGGGACGGGATATCCCGGTCCCGACAGAAGCACTACTCGTTAACAGCTCCAACTGTGGTCCCCGTGTGGGGGACATTCCTTGGTCGTCGTCCCTTCCATCGGCATTTCCTCTCTCTCGCTCCCGTAATTTTGCACAATGAACCAGAGATTCGTCGGCTTTTAATGTCTACACTATAATAAAGTCATACCAGTGTATGTATCCAAAGAGAAAGCTAAGGTTACCGGGAGAGGAGTACATTTTGCAAGACATATTCGAATGTTTTCGTATTTATCGGCTGACCTCCCGACTTAATTCATCGATTTTGTTCTATTCAACGCCATCACATACACACAAAAAATACGACAAGTGTTCTCATGAAAGTGTGTGACTAAAAAGCCATGGACAATTGAAAATTGTGTCCAGTTCTCTACTTACATATCTTCCTGCTTAAATATTTCTCCTCCCAGATTTCTCCGAAGGAGGAGAATTTTCAATAAGAATTATCATGGATCTGTCAGTGGACAGAATACATGAGGAACTTTTTTTTCAAACTTTTCTGTAATTAAATTGTATTTTGGAATGGAAGAGAAACCTCCGATAAATGGAATGGGAAAGAAAAAGTGTTTTCGAAGTGGACGGACCCTCAGCTTTGACTATAACAACTTATTCACTCCTCGTAAGAATTACAAAGTCAAAGTCGAATAAATTGATCGAATCGTTTGTGATATTTCAATAAACAGAAGCTCAAGTTATGACTGTGCATTGTGCTATTCGAGAGAGAGCTTAAAAATTCCAAGCCAAAATAATTTTTATATGTACAAATTTTGAGAGTGTTTTCATAACTTTAATAAGACAAAATGTCACCACCTTTCATCAGTGAGTACAAGAAATATTTTGCAGTGAAAAGAATATGTCAGACACTTTTGGGACCGAGATTATTTGCCCATATCATATGTAAGTGGCCTCTTGTTTTTTTTCAAAAGAAATTACTATGAAAATTTTTACATTTACTAATTATTGACGTTGCATAATTTTTAGCAATCACGTTGCAAATCACACTGTTCACACTCCCAGCCATCCTCCTCTCAATTGTACACTTTGTGGATGAGACACCAAATAATAATGACTTTTTGAACTGGAAATGCTTTGTTGTGGGAGTCAGTTGTATTATTTTGGATGTTTTTCTCAACTTTACCCTCATCCTCTTGAAGAGGGGTCATCATAATGTGGCTCCGTCTGATAGTCTTCACAACTTCCTTGCAGAAGAAGATCAGGTCAGTCAAACGTTCATAATTCTCATTTTTTGTTGACTTCCATTTTTATGTGGATCTCAACGAAAGTCTTGTTTTATTACAATTTCCAGAATGACTATGAAGGTTTCTTCAAGGCGTCTACCTGGATCTTCATTGTAAGTTTTATAATTCCATCAAATTGAGATTTAAAAAAGTTAGCCAAGTCATGGAAAATCCTAATTATTCTGTGGTTTATATTTCTTAATTTACAGGCACCCAATGCGAGCGCTGTCGCTGTACAAATAATTTCCATATTTTTTTCATCTCTATCCTTCGCCCTTTGCACTCCCCTCGTCTTTGATCTAGTAAGAATTCATTATTATTATTCTTCATCTTGGATACTATAGTACACATGATACAAAGCGAGACAGCAATAGTTCCGCATTAGGCATTCTTCTTGGTTTGACGAAATTACTCAATTATGAAAAGAATGCAAACTGACACTAGTAGGTACATTAATGGAGAGCCTTTGGTTATTTGCATGTCTAAGTTGCATACATTATGCATTACAATAATTTTTGGCCTACTCAATTCCGGAAAGACTCCTGTACGAACGAAGGAAAAAAGAGATGGGTATGGGGCGTTCTTTTGAGTCTCAATTTCTACGCTTGTCAGTCAATAATTATTCATATGGAATATGGATATAAAAGATGGACCCATTTCTACAATTTCTGTGCATTTAATATTCACATGTACCCCCTAAAAATTCTCCGTAGTCGGGAAATGGATACGCGTCGTACATAAGGAAATAGTGATGCCATGTCTTGGATATTGTCCATAAATCCAAACACATTGTCCGCACAACAACACGTAAAATAAAATGGATCAATTCCAACTTTCACCACCACCACAAAAACCGTCTTTTTGTGTGTAATAAGCGGGCATGCCATGGAAATGGAATGGTCCAAGTAAAATGTACTTACCTCGTTACAATTTAATGTTGAATGATTGGACGTCTGATGTACATTTCAGTACACCATTTCCATTTCATGTCATTTTGCACGATAATTATAAATACTTAAGTTCTCCATCCTTATTGTATTGTATTGTATTGCGTGTGTACCTAGGATGCTTACTTAAAGTATTTGAGCTGAGTACTCCGTCTCAATTTCACTATTATGTTATTGAGATTCCGTGTCGACTTGTCCACACCACACTCAATCAATAACCATGAATAGTTAATACGAGTTGAAAATTCTCCACACACTTTTTTTAACTTGGAGAAAGAAATCAATTGTGATTGATTGTAAATCACAACTAATGACAGGTTGTGGAATGGAACGCCCGGTTAAAACTAGTACAGGAGTCGGTTAATTGAGTTTTCAACAATTTTAATTTATTCAACACAAGATGATTGTTTCCTCTTCCTTCCTTATTTCAGCAACGTTCTCCGGTACTCCGAGGCCTCGGAATTTTCACTTTGTGTATTGGACGATATTCAGCGGTAATTATCTGTTGGCTTTTTTAAAGGAAAATAATTGTCAGTACATATTTAATATTCATATCTAATTCGGGTTACTTCAGGTCATCAATCAACCACCGGAAGTGGCAAACTTTGACCCCATCAAAAGGATTGCCATAAAGTTTTACAGATCTTTTTATACGGGACTCATCGGAGTTTTATATCTCGGAGCTTTAGTGTAAGTACCACATACATACACACCATAATAATAATTTTTTCTAGTATGAATTATTTATTCGTACTGCATGTGTATTTATGTTTGCGCAAATACTTTACGTATTGATTTTCCTGCATACATACGTACATATAAGCTACATGTACTAATGCACAATCTAATTTGATTTTACGTAATTTATTACATATACGTAGACTTGCCAACAAGAAATATTCCGTGGACACTTTTTATTTCCTTTCCGCACTCTCGCTACTGCCAATTTTGTGGGTCATTGGGATTCTCCCACCTCTGGATGCACTTTTTCCATGGATTTTCGAAACGGTTTGAAAATCTCCATTTACCCCATCTCTAATCATGGTTTTCTGGAACTTGTATTAAAATTGTTGTATTTATGATGACAGGTTGTTCGGTGTTTTGGGGGGATTCCATCGTTTTACTACTTTGGAACTGTCCTGACGATAATTGTGGGAGTGATTGGTGAGGACGAACACTTTAGCCTATAAAATGTGCAGTGACAAAAAAATTGAAATGTAATGTTTTGTTTTTTAATGTTTAATTGCAGGCACAATTCTAGGTAATTTTGAAATACTTGTAAATCCCTTCACTAAATGTAATTACGCAGTGTAATAATTGTGTTATATGGATTTTGTGATAGCTTTTGTAGCTGCAAATCAAAATCCTGTCCTGCTGCTCATCCTGGAGTGTGTCTTTGGCTACGTCATGTCTTCTGACATTGGTAATAAAAAACCAAAACAGTTTAACTAATAAGAAGTTTAATTATTCTTAGACAAGGGTTTTTTTACAAAATAATAGGAGCAATTTTGAACGTGAGGTCCTCACTCTGTGAAGACGTGCCAGCAAGAACAGCACTCGTTCGTCTTCTTAAACCCATTTTGGCCATCCTGACCTCAATTTGTTTAATCATCCTGACGATTGTGACGGATATCAGTAATTACTATCATGAAGGACTGGCAGCAGCTACCTTAGTCATTGCAATTTCCTCTTGGCTCCTCCGACAGTTGGTGATAGGACGGAAGCAGGGAGCTCCAAAGGTCATTATTCTATTCCATGCGATCTGGGATGGAGCTCTCATGTTCATCCTTCAAGTATGGATTACCATGGAACTAACTTTGGGTAGAAGAGGGAAAAAGTCATTGGAGTCTGTTCAGTCTCTTCTTGACCTCTTTGACTACATGCTCACAATCCGAGCTTTTGCACAGTCTGTCTGTTCACCCAAGATGACTGCCCTTGACATGACTCTCACGAGCTTCTACAGATACTCACCCTGGAGAAATACATGGCCACAATCAGATTTCATTACGACCCTTTTCGTTGTGTCATTGGTCAGGAGTAGGGCCATTCGTTTCGTCCAGTTTTTCAGATACATTCTCGTCATTTCTCATGCCTTCTTAATGTCACCCCTGCTGGAACCCAAGTGGAAGATTGCATGTGAGTCAACAGAAAGAATACACTCTTCATTGTTAATCCACAGTATGACTAATTACTTGATTTTAACACAGTGGTCGGACTAGCGACTTATCCAATCTCCGTAGCATCTTTAATTATTGCAACTTTGGTGGAGGGTTGTACACTCGTCCCAATTTTCACGCTGCCAATATTTCTTGTCGGATTTCCTCGTCCAGCATCCTACTGGAAAGCCAAATGGTTTCCCAAAACTGCAAGTTCAAAACAAATCACAGGGATTGACATGGAAGCGAAAAGTCTAGACTGGACCATTTATGCTCAAATTGCTCAGATTCTCACAAGGAATCTTGCCAGAAAAGCGTACAAAGCGAGAATGCGTAAGTGTATACAACACATGGTCTAGTAAATTAATGGGAATATAAAAATAATATTGTGATTCTTTCATACAGGATTAGAAGAAGGGAATTGCTTTTTAGCCCGCTATGAAGACAGGCTAGTATTTTTACGTGTCGTCTCATCAGGTTGGAATTTTGTCTACGTGAATGTCAAAGGGTTAGAAATGCAAGAGCAGACTTCTTGCCATCATCAGGTGAGATTATTTTTTTGAGATTCTATTTATTTTGTACAGTGAACCTTACAGGAGAAAGTGGATAAAGTATTATTCTCATATATTTCAGGAAGCTGCATGGATTGATGAATTATTTGAGAAAGCCTTTGGTTCCACAAGTTGTTATCATGCATGTACCATCAGAAAATTTTTATTCAGCTCAGTTCAACCACAACTTCCTGTCATCGTATCCACTTATGCTGAAGCCAAGTCAACGCTGAATAACTTAAGGTCAAGAGAAGAGATTCAAGTCTTTCAAGTAATAACACTAAATTTTCTCTTTATAGTACTCAAGTAAATTTTACAAAAATCCTTTTCGACTATTTCTCCGAAAGTACAATATAAAATTTGTTTGATTTGATTAGCACATGTTTTGTCGTGCATTTTCTTACTTGTGGATTAAGAAGAATCCAGTATTTAAGGGAGAGTCTTATCAAAGACCAATTGGTGAGTGCTTATTATTTGTATATTCAGTGATAGTCAAGGAAAGTTATTCTCAAAAAAGGAAAAATAATTGTATGTGTGTTCACAGCAAGCGGGTATCATTTTATGCCGCCTGGAGGGTCATCAGTCATCAACAGTAAGTTCATTCTTTCCCCTTTTTACTGTCAACCTTAGGTTAAAAGTCCCTTGACCTGCATAAATTTAATTGATTTCATATTAGTATCGGATGATAATGAAGGGAGCTTTGATGATGATGGCAAAGATTCGGAGGATGAGATGGATCACTATAATGGCCATGGTATTTCCTCGAATCATCGTAATGGACAACCAAATACATTCTCCATGTCGAAGGCTTTGTTCAACTGCACAATGATGAATGTGAATGCAATTCAAGGACAATCATTTGGAAGTGGCAATCAGAGTAGTACTCTCATCAGTCCTATGCCAACGATTGTCCCGAATCGGGATGCTTGGAACACGGGATTTTCCTTCCCCTTCCTTCCCGGGATGGATACAACTACTACTACTTTTGGAGCGACGAGGGGAGAACATGAGGAGAACACATTCATGAACAATAACATGTCCCGATTTAATATGAGTCGAGGAAGTAATGGCAACAGTTTTGTGTCCGAATCAGGGAAAGATACACCAGACAATTTAGACGGTCAAAAGTCAACCTCGTGGGCTGGTCTCAATTCTTTGTGGGTCCGGAAATGTGTGGGTGAAACGATTCCATCAAATGCTGTCAAAATTAGAGTGGAAAAATTATGCCTCAAAGTATGGAGAATGATTCTAGGGAGGGATGAAGGTTATCTATTTTTTTAAACAAAAATTTTTGAATATTCCATTTCATTTCTAAACTAAATGTTATTTTTCATGGAATAGATTTACTGGAAATCGACCTATGCCAATTCTTCAAAGATGATTTTTGGAGTACTGCTCGTAAAAGACTGACACTGAGTTCCAAGGGAAAAGTCAGTATTGAAGAAATCACAGTGAGAGCATTTCGGTAAAAAAAAATAATGTACATTTTTGGCCTTTTGAAAAATATAGTACATCTACATCACTGATCAGTGATCACATATATAATATTTTTATACTTTTGTACTAGCTATGCAGCGAAATTGACCCTAGACGAGATTTATTCGGGAGGGCTGGATTCGGGTGATAGTATTTTTAACAACAATGAAGCCAAAGAGGAAGAAATTTTTCATGAATTGACTCTATACGGTATATTCTATTTATGAAATGTTCAAGATTATCAAGTCCAGTTGACTTAATAATGATTTTTTGATATTTTAGAGAAAAATCACAAATTCTGTAGTTCTAAGGATATCCCAATGCATATTGAAGACAGACAGAAACACATTGTGTCTATGAGCAAGACTGAAGCTGGACAAACACAACTGAGAATACTTAATTTTGATACTTTTGGTGTGGAATTCCTTGTTGGTAAAGTATCTCAATTTTGTGTGGAAGGGATATGGGCTAATTTGAACCTGGAACTTCTTTACCTAACAAGTGATGATGATGAACGATTTTCTATTCAGGTACTTATTAGCCACACTAAACAAATTACTCATTATTCAAAATAGTGAGTATTATATTGAAATAATATTATTTTTTCCTATTTCAGCACGATCGCTATCTAATGAGAAATATTTCCACACAATGTGCAAACACTCCTCTTGGTTATTCTGTCTACGATGCTACATTTAAACTCAACTTATTTAATAATTCTTTGCAACTTGTTACTTGAAAGAAAAGTGGTAGCTGTGTAACTTTTTTCTAAGGTGTTTTTATCTGACTTGAATGACAGATTTATTGTCCTTTGCATCAAAAATATAACAATATTATATTGTCAATATTTATAATATTTTCTAACGAAAGACTCTCGCCGCTCCTGTTCATATATTAATGGCTGACAAATGTGTGTAATAAAAATATGACACAAAGTACATGATGTACAAAAACATGAATAAAAAGAAATACAATCAAAGAGAAAAGATTATTAGAAAAAAAACCTTAATTCGACTTTGGTAGTTTTAACTGTTTCTTATCTCGAACTGCATTCTTTTGTCGCTTCTTTTTTAGGTAACTCTCCAATTTCCCAGTTTGTTTCAATTGGTCATACTTATCGGCCAGATCCATATATTTTCTTGTAGCTGGTAAAACAATAGACAAATAATATATAATTGTTCCATAATTATTCTGATATCGTTGTATTTTTGTCTTCAAAATTAAAGCTTACATTTCTTAACGTAGTATGGACTTTTCCCTTCTTTCATTCGTTTAATATTTTCCATTTTCTCTGCATGACGCTTATCCTCTTGTTCTTTTTTGACAGCATCAGATTTCTCTTTATTTTTCTGAAAGATACAAAAAAGGGGAGAAAATTATTATAATTTCAGAAATTACCTTGATCTTACAAATGTACAAGTTACTCACAAATTTCTGTATTGTATGTTTTATCTCTGCTCGTTTAGTCTCATCTTCTTCTGTTTGCAACCGGTTTTTCATCTCTTCCACTTCTCCTTTCCGAATATCAGTAAGGAAACTATAATTCTTTGACCATATCTGAAATATTTACACATTATAATGAAATAATACTACTACACAGATGAAAAATAAAATTAGGTTTTGAATTCATTTTGTAAATAAACATCATACCCTTTCATCCAATTCTCCACAAAGATTTTCAAATCTACAAGATGTAAAATAACATGTGTCACAATATCATTCTACACCTTTATATCCAAATAAATATCGTAAAATAATGTAATCACCTAGGATCGCGAATTCTCTTCTTTGGAATCGGAACAATTTCTCTTACTTTTGGAACCCGGATCTTGGCTGATATTTCTCTTGGTCGATTCTTGTTACCACGAGGAATAATTTTATTTCTTTTCCTCTTGTGACTTGAGGAGGAAGTGGATGATGATGATGATAAACCAAACATTGCTTCATTCCATTCTTTCGAACCAATTTTTTCTTTCAACTCTGCTAATTCCTCAAAAGACAAACCGGACAATTCTTTCCGGATTTCAGTCTAAAAGTAACAGAAATACAACCATCAATTAGTACTTACACAGCTTGTACAAGGTACCAAATCATTTCGTAGATATTTTATAGATCAAACACTGCCATGGTTACAATGTGGTTGTAAAGAATTATTTTACCCTTTTTGTCTCTTCCTCTTCAATTTCTTCGTCGTTACTCTCCTCCTCCGATAAACTGTCTTGTTCTTCTTCTACATCCGAATCCCCAACTTGCTGGACAGAATGTGACGAGTGGGCCATGACGAACAGCTAAAAACTTAAAGTTTAACTGTGAAAAACAGAAAAAATTTTGTCACATTTTTTTTGAAAGTCCGCCAAGCCAAGGAGACAGACTCTTCATTGTAAGATTGGCCTTTGTTCACTCTCACTTGCCTATTATTTCAATTAGTTTTAATTTTAAATGAATGTGAATTTCTAAAACAGGATCATGGATCCCTTCGACAAACCTCAGATGATATGTCACATAGAAAAATCACTAAATTATACCCTATATGACTGTAAATGGATTCCAAGAACTGCAAAATTCGTTGTGATTGGGTCAAATCCAAGGTCACTACAAAATAAGCAATTTAATTGGAATTAGACGTAGTAAATACTGATCCTTTATACTATTGTGAATTTCAGGGGGACTGGTGTAATGGAAATATTTGAGATTCGAAGCAATGAAATCAAATCTATTCAACATGTAATTGAATTACTTTTTAATATGATGACTTGACCATCTTAATTGGACAAAAATCATATTATGTCTTTTATGGACTTGTAGATTGAGACGATGAATTCTTTAAAATGTGGTAGTTTTGGTGCAGCTCCTTTTGCTAAAAAATATTTGGCAACAGGAGATTTCAAAGGGAATTTTCAAGTATGGTTAGTGACCCTACATCTCTAATGTATTAATTGGTGTCACCTTTTGATTATCTATTTTCCGTATCAAAAAATGGCAGGGATTTGGAAACTGGTAGTAAAACATATGATGTCAAAGCTCATGGTGAAATAATAAATGCACTGGATGCTGTCGGAGGGGTTGGTTGTGGGGCACCGGAAGTTGCCACTGCATCTCGAGATGGTAAAATTGTACAAATTTATTTGTTGTAATTTTTTAATTAAATTTTTGTGCTCTGTCAAAATACAAGGAAGTGTAAAAATCTGGGATGTGCGTCAAAAGGAGAAACCCGTTGCCGTGATTGAGCCTGCCGAAGGAGCAGAGCGTCGTGATTGTTGGGCTGTGACCTTTGGTAATTTGAAATTAAAGCTACAAATAATATTGATAGTTGCTCTGACATGACCCTTCATGTAACTTGCGTGTGTGTGTACAGGGAATTCTTACAATAATGAAGAGAGGATTGTTTGTAGTGGCTACGACAATGGGGATGTTAAAATGTTTGACCTCCGTGAAATGAAATTGTTGTGGGAGAAAAATGTCAAGAATGGAGTTTGTTCCCTTGAGTTTGACAGAAAGGACATCCAAATGAATAAACTATTGGTCACAACCCTTGAATCTACTTTCCATGTTTTTGACTGTCGAACTCTACATAGTACAAAAGGATTTGCTTGTCTCACTGAAAAGGCTCACAAGTCAACAATATGGATGGGAAGGCATGTCCCTCAAAATCGTGACCTTTTCATGACCAGCGGTGGATCTGGTTCCCTTTGTCTTTGGAAATAGTGAGTTTTTCGTCAACTTTTCCAAGTTTAAAATAGTTTAGACATTGTCGGATTTAAAATATTTTGATATTTTTCAGTTCCTACCCGGATCTAAGAGTAAAGAAAGACTCAAAGGGAGAAAGTTGTGGTGTACCTGGGACAGTGGATCTTTTGCAAAATACGACAATTTCCACTCAACCACTCTCGTCCTTGGACTGGTGTCCAGAGAAATTAGGACTTGCTGTCAGCACGAGCTTTGACCAATGCCTACGCCTCATCATCGTCACCAAGTTGAATACCATTTAGCGTATTTTTGAACATGTTCTGTCTATTTTAATTCTGTTTCTTTGACTTTTGCCCAAGATGTACCATAAAATCAGACATATTTCCGTGTCGTATTTTTGTTCAATAAAATATAAGGTTTGCAATAGAAAGATTTTATGGGAGAATTTTTCATTTTACTTGATATTTCTAGTGGTATCCAGATTTAAGTTTAATTATGTTTTTGTACGAGTTAAATGAAACCGAGATAGCCTCTCTGTTTTGGTTGGCAGACATTTGAGTCTCTAGCTTCAATAATAGAATACATGATTAAAATATTACCCTCTGATTGGTATTTTCCGAATGAGGGATTTCCTGATTGCGATGGAAGCCCTACAATACTCATGAAAATGAGATACACAGCTAAAAGGTCACAAGTTAATAACTCGCCCAGTCACCAAATTCCCCCTAAAAACAAATGCCTAAATAAGTTAAAGAATCATCTACTTCAATTCCCTATTATCTTCTCTTTGTATAGTAGATATACTATCAAATGTCTGAGTATGGAGGGAGCAAGGATTTATATACTGAACCATAAGAGTACCACAATGGAAACACCGGGTTGCAACAGGAAACCCGAGTCGGGAGAGCTGCTAAAACCCCCGTTAACTCACCTTTCTTCGCATTCCATCGCCACCTTCATAGTCAGTCATAGCATCAAGTTGGGAGGAGGGGGACACACACTGGACAATGACCATACCCTCTGAATCAATACACTCTGTGAATATTTAATTAACATGGATACAGGGTAAAATATTAAAGCTTACCAACAGAATACCACGCACTCAGAACTCCACCGACACTCCGAGGACTCCGAGAACATTATTTCTATTACGCCGAAACGTACAAAAAGACAGTACAACAACCAAAGAGTTGCTTTCTCTCTAACTGAGCTTTATAATTAAACGTTATTTCATCGATTACACATGTACGTAAATAGTAAATACACAATATACTACATACCACACACAAATACATATACCACCATCATTGTACATGCGTCCTTTTTGTGTGTCAATGACGAGATGAGTAAAGCTTTAATTCTTCACCTGGAGACCATCAAATTACCCACCATTTAAATCCATATTACATTATTATACTTTACACCCTGTCCCCCACATTCCTCATTACAAGTTGGTGTCCATGATTTAACACAGCATAGCATTTCAGCCTCATAGTTTGTTGTGTCGGTCATGCATAGAAAAGGTAAACAGAATTAATTAACAACAACGAAATCTTCAACCATGATAAAAAAATTCAATTGAGTTCATTCTTTTCTGCTCCCGATCACCTTGTTAAAATATTTCCCAGTAGAATCCCACAAAGAAGTGGGATATCTCCTTGCTCCCAATTCCCAAATTTCTGGAAAGAAAGAAAAAGTCGTATCAAGTGAAATTAATGTCATGGCTGATTCTAAGAGTGAGAGGGAATGTCCAGCGAAGATTGGGAATATTTAAGTTTAATGAGTATCATTCCTCCACACACACAACCCCCACATACTTCTTTATTGTGCTATTATCTTCCACACAATTATTATTCACAATCAGATTTCCCTGTCTGTAGTCTATACAGTCAACTCCTCTTCACTTCATTCATGGTGGTCATGAATAAATGAGTGAAGGATATCGATTTCAATATTCATCGAATATTCTTTTTCATCCCAAAAAATTCTCGCTAAAACAACACACACACGCAGAAAGAATTAAAAGGTACTCTATACATGTAGGTAAGATAATAGTGAGTATGTAGGAGACAGACAGGGTATAGCCAGGATTTGGGTTCGCTACCCGAATTCTCTCTGTCCAACAGACCTTGGAACCTTGGCCAGGAACCACGTCCAGTCCTTTCTTCAGTCGTTGTCACCTTTTTCTCCGCCATAGTTGTCTTGTTGTTGACGACCGACTTCACCTCTTCTTCCTATTCTCTTTCTTTGTGCAGTAAAGAGATATAAACAAGGGAAAACTGTCTTTTGGAATTTCATTCTCTCTCCTTTTGGGACAAGAATTTTCTTCATTTACAGTGACTTTTGAACCAGGGGAGAGGAGACAAAGGAATTGAGTGAACGCTTCATTGTGAACAAAGGTAAAAGTCGTCCTCCATATTTCAGTTATTTTCAACCATTTCTTCCTTTGTTTCCTTCGTCCTTTTTTTGCAACAACGAAATACCAAACTTGTTTTAATTCAAGGAATCATAATATTATGCAATTTATTTCTCTTTTCATTATTGATATCTACGAATTATGAACGCTTTATATATGAGAATTACAACTATGATTTACCTCCAAAATCCCTTCGTATTTATTTGAACCATTTCTCTTTTTAAAGTGTTCATGCCCTTCATTCTCCTAAATATTTTCTAGTTCAACTCTTACACGTGTAATCACACTGCAGAAAGTACAGCGTGAAAGTTCAAAAGAAAGTTCAAAATTCCATGAAATCTAAAATTTTGAAAGCATACCTTTAGAAATTCAGCTTTGTAAAATAATATGCTTCACACTTCTTTCAATGGGGTAAATTGAATTCTGACAAAGGCAGAAAGAAAGGAGAGCAAAAATGTTGATTATCATGCATAGTAAATGACGAAGGAAAGGTCCAGAAAGAAAAAAACGTCATTTCATTAATGTAAACGAGAAATTTTGTCCATTCTCTCTCCTCTGACCGTCAATGAAAGTAAATGGAATTTCCATAATAATTGAATTTTAGTTAAACTTTCTCCATACATATCACATTTAGATCGAATCAATTTCATTTTCAGTTATCTTGGCCCATTCTTATTCCTTCTTTTGTTCTATCCATATCAATTTACGACTATTGATTTTTTTCGGCCAAGGCCACGACCGCCATTAAACTAACTGGTAATAGAAGGTGTCCAGTACAACATCGACCAGCACTGGAGTCGTAGGTGAAAGTGGGAAGAAAGAATGACAAAAAGGTCACTTTTTCTATAATTTCCCGTCTACTTGAATATCCTCCCAGTTCTGACTCCATAGTCTTACAATTTCAAATTTTTTAGTACTAATCCTTTTCTTCATTGACTTTTTTCTGTTTCAGTGCTCCCTCAACCTCAGAGGGTGTGAGATATTTGCAAGGAAACTTGTAAATTTTTTATTTAAAAACCAAAAATTTGTTGTTGAGCAGTTCCTTCGGAACTAAAACTAACCGGGTAAATACACGCCGTACTTAATAAGTGTAGTCCTTAATGACTGTAAATTGATTTTGAAATTTTTATTTTCAGCACCATGATTAATGATATGCTTGACGAGTTGGATTTGGTTCGGACCATTTATTTTTTTAAAAACCAAATTTCTGAATGTTAACGTGAGGACATTTATGTACAAATTGTGGTTTTGGGATTGTAGGACAAGGCAGCGTCAATAGCTGATAGAGTTATTGAGAAGAGTAAGTACGCACTACTCGGAGCCATCGGAGGGACTTTTTTGTTTTTGCTGGTCGTTGCCATTCTCGTTTTGGTGATTATGCGACTTGGGGTGAAGGGAAAACGTGTCGGTTGTAACTGTAATACGGCCACCCCTCAAAAATTTGCGTAAAATCTTCCTCTCCAAAATTTTACTCATCTCAACTGGAAAAACGTATAATACTCACATAAGTAACCTTGCATTGACAGATGATATACTCAACCTTCTTAGTCATTATTTGAAATTATTTTCTTGCATTCAAACTTTATTATTTTACAAAAAATAAAATAAGAAATCGTACTTTAAAGCAGAAAGCGGCCTTCCAATCATGTGCAATACAAAAAATTATACGGTGTACCAAAATCTTAACAAAACAGGGAACAGGGAATTGCTCATTTAATTGTGATTGTATTTAAAATGTACCTGTATTACGTACCCTTGAAATATGTAATCGAATATCCCTATTGGCTAACCAACGAACGATTCTGTACACACAGCTCTCCTCTCCATTCTTTTAATCTGAGAATGTTCAAAAAAAATACGACTAAAATGCGAATGGGGGGATGAGTCAGCTCGTAGTTTCAGTAAATAAATTCATTGCCTGAGTGCATGTGGCCAGTAGAGCTCTTCTGTTCGTCTTCAAGTTCATTTCAAATCATTCCAACTTTCACCATCCTTCGTTACACTCCATCCCTTTTCACATTTTTTAACTTCATCAAAGCCATTCCAAAATGAAAATCCAAGTCCAAGGATTAGATGGGAGGAACTTTGACATTGCCAATATCGAAGCCTCTCAAACAGTTGGGAAGTTGAAGGACCGAATTCAGGATTTTACGGGGATCAATGCCGCGGATCAAACCCTCATGTTCATGGGAGCGACCCTTGACGAAGGGTCACTTTCCGACTACGGAGTGACTGATGGTAAGCGACTTTGGTCATTCAAAATTTTTACTGTTTACTCACATTTTTATTTTGTCTTTAAAAACTCATTTTTTAATTAGAAAGCGAATAGTCAATTATAGAAATTTATTTCTGGACACTTGATCCATGATTCTGTTCAAATTGAATACCATATTTTCTCTCATATAACCCCACGGGTTGTAGTAGAGGCAGGATTATGGTAGAGACCCGGGTGATGTGAGAGGAAAAAATGGTGATTGCCAAATAAATTTGAAATAATATTTATATTTGCTTCTCTCTTTTGTTTTATAGGCTGTAAGATCAACCTGGTTCATCGTTCCGTTGGTGGACTCCCTCATAGCCGGATTGACCTGTGACTCGTGGCTGTCCAGTCTTCAGATTGCACTGCGTTTTATATTTTATATTGAATTTATATAATAAATGCTAAATGCATTTTTATGTACATGATTGAGTGATTTTCTTGTTGGCAAAAATTAAAGCCGAATAGTGTCTTCAAAATCCAAAAACGTTCCAAATTTTTTTCTTTATCACCAACAAATTGTTGGTGACAATATTTCTTAAGTACCTTGCGAATTTCTCGTTCATAATCACAATATTAATAAATTTTCATCTGGGTAGTCATTACTAGTCAATAGAAGTTGTGTGTAGAAATTTCCAATCATATCTTGTACATATGAATTACACATGACATGGGAATGACTCACTCAACTGCACTCCCATTGTCTTGTTCACACCAACTTGAAAACAGGGTCATTAAGTTGGAGTGTAAGTCGTGTTTTCTACGTACTTTTTACATGTATCCACTCCACTCATCGCCATGTTACAGATAAGAATAATACATGCAGAAAAAATCAAGTCCAATGTTGTTGATAGACACGATCGTCTGAAATTCGACACAATATTTTTTGAGAGTGGATGATAAAATGTCATCCTGAGAAGTTGACAGTTTCCTGCCGTTCAAGTGCTTAGTAAGCTTGTAGACGGACTCTGACGAGCTACTTGTAATATAATCTGTGACTAAAGTCCAACTCAAAAATCTCTCCTCTCTCGTCTTGTCGTGTACATTTGAGGGTATCCAATACACATTAGACTGTTCCAAGGTACTTAAATATTCTATCAATTATTCTCCCCCACACAGTTATTCATTGTGTAGCTTGTAATAGGAGTGTATCCACCTCATAGTTAATGTATATTAATTACACAAGTGTACTCAGTCATGTCTGCGTACATAAAGTGTGTTGTAATATCAGGCTAATCAAGTAAAAAAAGTATGTATCCATATTCAATGTGAGACAAATTTTACTTGGACTGTCCTACATTCATACAATTTTGATTTACCTGTAGTTAAACATGATTAAACTACAAAATCCAACAAAGAACGTTTTCAACTGGGAATAATGGTGATGTCACAAACTTAACATTGGTTCAAAGAGTGTTGGTGTGTTTTTCGTTCTTTCCACTCCTTTTCCCTCCGTATGAGTCATAAACATTGACTGTGGATTGAGAGTGCCTTTACAACAATTACTCCTCACAATATTGTCTGACTGTCCACATGGGGGGAAAGAAGAAAAAGAATAAGAATGCCAAGCGGACACCGCAGGGCCCTGCGGAAGGGAAAAGTACCAGCCCACCACCGACAAGAGACGAATTTTCAAGTAGGTCATATAAAGTTTTCTAAGGTCATAATTAATTCAATAAGAAAATAATATTAAAATATTTTGTGTCACGTGTGTGTCATGTATAGTGGGGTGGGAAAGGGGTCAGAGAGGGATCCAGGGTGCAAACAATTCATGTTTCATGGACAGTACCCTCTTCTCCATGTTCTCTACTACCCGGGTATTTGACTCCTACTTCCTCTCTCCGAGCAATGGAGACTCCAAGGCTACCAGTGTCACACGTCATCTCCAAAATATTATAGAGAATAATTTGAGGGATAAAGGCTACTGTCCTTCCAGTTCGGTACAGGCATTGAGAAATCTCATGGCAGCTGACAATCATCGAATGTTGTCAAATATGATGGGTGAGTGAATGTACTTTCTTTTAAAGAGCTTTTAAATAATGGGACAATTGTTAATTTTTTCAAAAAAAATTCCAGATGTGGATGACTTTGTGCAGACGTTGTTTAGCCGGAGTCTCAAGTTACCTCCGTTCATCCACTACAATAGCGGACACAAAAATTTCCTCCACCAAATCTTTATTATTCCGGATGGTCAGAGGTCATACACAGATGTCCAGAGTTTACTCGAGAAAAGTATGGAAAATAGTGGACTCACATTTGCTCAAATGCCAAGTCCTGCACTTTTCATCAAGATGCCTAGGAATAATGGACAACTTGTTGGTTATAATCACATCATTCCCAATACAAGATTGGATTTGTCTTCAGTTTCCTCCAACCCTGGTAATTATATTCGTTTTTAATGCTCCTCAAATTTCCTTGCATGTTACAGATAGATTATTAGTTGATTGATCTCACAGGATCTACAGAGATGATGATGGATCTTCATGCTGTCATCTGTCTGAGAAGTTACCATTATACAACTTTTGTGAGACAAACAGAGGATTCTTGGATTTATTTCAATTCCATGCCACCAACAGTAAGCAATTACATTTATTTACAAATTCGGCCTATTTTTAACTGCTCAAAATTGTCCAAATATTCAAAATAAAATTATATTAGGTATACACAAAATAATTTTATGTTGTACACAGGTGACAAGCGTTGGTAATATAGGGGAGGAATTGGACAGTATTTGTGCGGGCCGAAGAAAAGAAGTTTCCTACAATATTAGACAAATTTTGTCAGACATTCATGTCTGTATCTACCTCCCTCCCTCATCTGGTCATGAGGGTAGTCAAGGTAGGAAGAAACCGAAAATGGCCAATGACCTTTTCTTCGAAACAAACCGAGAGAGACAGTGGAAAGAAGAAGACTATATCACAGACGACGAGTCAGAGTCAGATTCTGACAAGTCAAAATCCATGAGAGACAGTCAACAAAAGTCGTTTGCAGATCCTGAAGTCAAAATCGTCAAAACGAAGGAGAAGGACTCTGAACCCAACGATCGAAATAGAAATGAGTTTTCCCTTCCCATTCAGAATAAATCGAAAACGAAAAATAATGAGGAAGTTGAAACTGTCGTGACGAAGGAACAGTTGAAGACTAGTCAAAATAATGAAGAGACTAAACCTAATGTCCACAAGAAGGGTGATAAGGAAAAGAGGTCAGAGGAACCCATGGACACACGAGATCCAGTCGAATTGAGTCAAAGTGGCCAGTCTGAAAATTCCAAGATGTTAACACAAAAACACGAAAGTCAAGATGTAAAGGAGACATCACAGTTTAGATCAAAGTCACCGGAAATAAGGGTTGAAATTGTTGAAAACGAAGTGACGGGGAATGTTGACAGACTACATAAAGTTCAACTGAAAGATGAGACTAAGAGCAGTAACTCTAATGGTGATTTATTAATCATTACTAGAAAAATATTTTCAAAATGATTGTAGTTATTTAAATACAGTGCAAATAATTTTTTTGAAAAAATTAGACACCCCACAAGTCCCATTGTTCCAGACCAAGGTGAACATTTTCAAGGAACGAGAGACAAGCGGATCGCCAAAAGCGAAGGATCATAACGGGTCATCACAAAATGTCTTTGGTGGTGGAGCTCTGACTACAGTCAAAGTGACAGACGAGAGTGTCCAGCAGTCTTCCATAAAACTGTGGTCCACAACGACTCCGACATTCCAGGATAGTCCATCAGGTATTAAATATATTAAATGGGTCAGAATTTTAATTGCGTATTTAGTTCATCGGACAGGCATTTAAAAGTTATGTGATTTTCAAGGGTCAAATGTGATTTTATTTTTTAGAAAAGTTACAAGTCAAATCTGAAAATAACTGGAATGTTGTTGAAATGATGATGAGAGCCCTTTTGACTCACACAACCACCTTCGACAGTTGGATTCTCCAGGTGAATGAACAACATCACAACCAACAAACTCCAGAAGCTATTCAATTGACGGGTCAAGTGTTGAAACCCATGGCAGAATATTATAGAAAGGGTGAACGCTGGATGTTCCCAAAAACCCCCCTTGAGAGTCTGCACAACATCCTGAGAGGAGAGACCGATGATGGTGAATATAACTTTAAACTTATTTCTGATTCGTCTTCAGCACCTGTTCATTACTGAAATATTCCATATTTTCCAGACATGAGTTTCGTACTCCATCGATTTTTTGAAACACATCTCAACCTGAAGAAATTCATTAGCTACCCAAATGGTCACTCTGCCTTCATCCATCAATTAACTTCCAATCATGAGGACAGACAACCCTCCACAGTAGCTAACCTCATTGAACATGAGAGTTTCCAAAAAATTTCAACACCAACTCTCTTAATCAAAATGCCTCCGAGGAGTAATGGAGTAATCCCTAGTCCCTCAATTCAAGTCTCCACTAAAGGTGACTTTAAGAAACTACGGTTAAATTTTTTTTAAAATAACATTGTTCAAATTTTTATTATGAAATTTTGCAGAAAGTCGTAAATCTGTGATGGATCTACAAGCCATCATCTGCTCCACAAGGAGTGGCTATGAACTTTTTGTGAGGAAAAAGAAAGAAGACTGGATGAAATTTGGACCAGAAGCTGATGCAAGAATGGACCTCTACACAACGGTAAAATAAAATTCATAATCATTCTAATGTAAATTTGGGATCTCAATTATATTAAACATAATTTGTATGACAGCCAACTGTTTCCGTTTTCCTGAAAAATTTTGGAGGGATGAGATACTTGCAGAAAACACACAGTGGACAGGAGTTGAAATTTGAAGATTTGGCAATGACACATTTTCTGAGTATTTATTCTACTCGTCCATCAACTTCACTGGGAATAAAATCGGTAAATTATATTGGCTCCCTTTTGTACTTTGTAATTTGTTTGCCCATCCTCGCTTCCTCCTTCAACTTATGTAAGAAAATTATGCTCTGCCGTCTCTTCAATTTCTTTCCTTTTGTCAGTAGGAAACCGTAGGCAGGTACTGCATTGCAACTTACGTGTAGATGACATTAAAATTTCTGTAAACTATTTCTCTCATTCTCCACTTCATAATAAAACTTTCTCTGTCAAACTAACCAAAGAAGAAAAATTAATAAAGTAAATGGGGTTGCTGACTCAATTTTTGCACACTTCATACTTTTTCTAATGCAAAATGAACTTGAAAAATTCCATTATGTCACGTACACCATTTTTTCACTATCTGACAAGATCGAGACAAGTCGGAGAGAGACGAGAAAAATTCGTATTAACTTCGTGTGAAAGACGAATACCACCGCATATGTACATGGCATGAGTCATACGCATTTTTCAAAAGACTCGATAACACTCAAGTACTAATCCTAGATACTTGTAGAGTGGAACACATGCACCTCTATGTAGCAACTGGATTTGACGTATCCTGTCACACTCTTTCATTCCACACACACTCTACACAACTTTCCTATACAAAGTAATCAGAGAAAAGCTTCCGCGTGCTAATATTATTGTATTTCTCTCTCTGTTAAGGTACTAGGGAGAGCTATCCGGATTGACACGGTCAGGGTCAAGTACCAAAAGCCATTTCCAAGCAACATGACTTCAGGGGGTTACCATCATTACGTCCCACGTAAGTTGAACCTTTACCACAGAATTCCGAATATTACAATTAAATGTGACTTTTAATCCTTGTATTTCCCCATGTATTGTAGCACCAGCTAGTAGTGGGGACAGTTGTAACTTCATTGAGACGACCCTCGTGGCCCTCTTCCACTCAAAATCACACAAAGTGGATGAAGTACTCGTGTCAGAAAAATTGAGTTACTGGAAAATAGCTCCCACGAGAGGCCAAGAGATTGTGTCCCAAATGATATCTCGGATCCACCAACAAAATTATTTTGCGGATGATGAGCTGAGGTCTCAGTTCAGAAAATATCTCAACAGTTTCGGCACAATGTCCTCAGGTTAATTAATCTCAAAATTGGTTACCAATGAATATTATCATTTTTTAATGTGTTTCTACAAATTCTGTATGATTTTTTCAAACAGATGTCATAAAATTTGAGCACTTTTTGGGCCGCGCTTTGGGCTTGAGACCCTTCATTCACTACTGTGGCAGAATTCTAGGAACATCAACAGTGTCCCATTTTGTCCACAAGTTAGAAAGACCGGATACCCGTGTGACAACTTCCCGTCAGTCAATAGAAAAGTTGCTGAAAGACAGCTTCGCGCAGAGAAGTTTACAATTGACAATGGTTCCATATCCAGTGCTAATTATCCAAGTCCCAGACTCCCCAGATCGTCGTTTCACTTATCATCCTGATTTGTCGATAGATTTGACACCAGTCCTAGCTAGTAAGAACTTTTTGCTTTAGAATTACCCTAATCTGAAAGCTAAAAGCTAAATTATGAAATTACTATTACGACTTTTAGGCCCATCATCCAGATACAACAGAATGGACCTCCTTGCTGTTGTGTGTATAAAGAAAATTGAACTTTTGGGGGACGAATATTTTGCTTACATTCGAGACTACAATTATTCACCTTCCGGATCGGATTGGCTTTGTGTGACCCATGGTTCAGACAACTATATCGGAGTTAGTTAATCATAAAGTTTATAATTAAACTCTTAAAGGTCGGTATAAGTTAGTTTTTTCCCAACAGATCAAAAATTTGTCTGGAGTGATTGAGGCTAAGAATGTTTCTGAATATGCGGAATGTGCCTACAGTCGTATCACAAATTATGGAGTCCTCTTCATTTATGGCTCAATGTATGAGAATGAAAAGGCCCTTGGCGAGGTAAAGAGATATCGTAGCTTACAATTTCTAAATACAAACTTGGTCATTACTTAAATACATGTACGACTCTGTGTCACATGCAGGTTAAAAGATCGTACACAGAATATAATGCCCCAAATGGAATTGGAAAAGGAAGTGTTTTGGAGAAGATAAAGCAGATCGAATCCCATATTGAACCACCAGCAGATAATCATGACACCCCTGACCTCACTCGAAGGTCACCTTCCCCTTCTTTCCCTTCACCTTCCCCCAATACCTCTGTACCTGAAAAAATGGATGTCTCTCAGCCACGCACAAGTATGAGCAACATTAATCGAGGCAATTCATTTTTATTATTTTGTACTCTATTCTCTGAATCTGATTTCATAGACGATGGAGGACGGAAGGGGTCT
>WJFB01002118.1:0-22160 GCA_009870185.1 Pygmarrhopalites habei
CTAAAAATCTGACAAAATTCAGTGATAGGCAACTAGATGCTACTTAGTCTTATCATTTGGTTCATAATGTTATGTGGGCACCTTTGACCTGTACAACATGTCAAACTTTTCATTTAGTTGCACTAGGTCAAAAAAGTCAAAATGTCACTAAAGCTCAAATAACAACCTTAACTAGTGTCTAATTTTCTATCACTGCGAATCTTTTCAGATTTTTAGATCTTAAGGAGTCATCAGGGTAGGCCCTTTTGCAAAGTCCCTTTTATTTAACGAACGGGAGGTCAAAAAAATATTCTGAGCATAGGGTCTAGTTCAGCAACTCAAGTTCTATCAATCTGTCACTTCAGATCATTAAGATAGTGTAAGTACTCAACAGGAAGTGACTTAAGGTCTCAATGTCGTTTACCCTCTGATTCTCCCTTCCCTCGTAGTTATCCCTGCTGGAAGTGCACTTTGAATCTGGAGATAAAAGATTAAAGCTCAGCAAGGAACCCTTGCAAGTACAAAGGAAATACAACTGAATCTGACCAATCGCTCACGCAGTTTTGAATGCGTTTTCCGTCAATTTCTGAATTGAGTAGGTCCCCGACAAGGACGACCTGGAAGACTGCTACAGGTCAGAGTGTGATTCTTGGTGACAAAGTATCTACATATTTGTACCTAAGTGTAGTGAGGCCTTAGAATGTTCTTTGTTTTTATTCAACTTTTGTGAAACTCGCAACCATCAGTCCCTCTCTTCTTTTTGTTCCTTCAAGACTTTCCTATGTCATTAGTTTTCCGTCGTCTGAACGGGAAATCTTTTGTAGGTACCATATTACACTTTTATTCCAGTTACTAGAATTTTCGAATCAATCTTCATTCTGGAATTTGCTTTTTATGATCAAATATGTTATATCTTGAATCTTTTTAATCACATTGTTTATTATAGCAGAATAAGGATGGAAGTTGAAATGATAGACTTGACATCTTCGGCCTCATCCTCACCTTCACCAGTGCCGATGATATCACAGCGAATTGTGACAGTCGATTACTACACGTGTCCTCCAAATTATCTTTTTGACCAAGTTGAGAATGAATTTAGTGGATCTAAGCTTCAAATGGTAAGGATTCCTTAACTATAAGGACGTCAAATAAAACAAATATTATGTGTCGTATTATAAGGATTGGGACTAAATGAGTGTATGACATTGTTTAATTAGTGTCCAATCATCCGTATATATGGTGCCACAACCACAGGTATTCTTTCTATGAAATGCTCGAATATGACAGTATGACATTTGTTTTTATTACTTAGCTCTCAATAAATGTTTGTGATTTCGGTTTGACATGTAGGTCAAAAAGCATGTGCTCACATTCATGGTGTGTTTCCATACCTGTATGTCAAGGCTGATACCAGTGAGACTGATCATGGAGTATTTGCAATCGCTCTGAACGAAGCGATTTGTCGTGCTATTCCAAGGCCTCCAACAGAAAATAAATTTCAAAATAGAAAACAAATTTGTCAGCACATTGTCAAGATTAATCGTGTGAAAGGACGTTCATTCTATGGTTATCATCAAGATGAAGAAATATTTTACAAAATTTATTTCTACTCTCCTTTTACAATGACCAAAGCGTCTGAGATTTTGATTGTGAGTATTTTGTAGTTATTCCATTGAATTACAAAAAAGAAAATTTACATTCGTTATGTATTTTTTAAATGAATATTTACTCAAAAATTTTATAGGGGACGGGGATTAATGGAAAACGATATCAACCGTATGAATCCCACATTCCGTATATTCAACAATTCTCTATGGACTATAATTTGTTTGGTATGAATTTGATTAATTATGGTAAACTACTATTTCGCCGTGATGAAAATCAAAAGGAATTTGCTACTCGAAAGTCATCGAGTCCTTACAAACCCCGTTCTCACTGGGATTACAAGAACTTGAGTGAAGATTTGTTTCAACCTGAAATCGTGAAACGAATGTCCAGATGTAGTTTAGAATTTGACGTCTTGGCAGATGATATACTAAATCGTCAAGAAAAACGTGAGTTGAGGGCTTAAGTATTTAAATCAAGCATTATTTAAAACGCAAGACGTGTAATACATTTTATGTTTTTTTTATTTCATTTCATTTTGAAGGGCCTAGAAATTCTAATCCCGGAATAACAGCGATATGGCAAGATGAATTTGAACGTCGAAGACAAAATAATATTCCAAATTGGTCTGAGATTACAGTGCCAAACTCTCAAGATAGAATACTCTCTGGAGAGCTGTTTGAAGAGGAATCACTTCACATGGATAAATTGAAAAATAAAATATCTCAGTATACATTTAACGACTCAGTTCATATCAAACAAGGTTCTGGTTCTATTGCTGACTTGCAACCATCTTCTCAACCTGACAGTTTTCTACCTCAAGATTTGAGTCGACTTGATGTGGACATTTCAGTTTTAGAGGAAAGTCAAAGGAGTAGTCAATGTGTTGATGACGACTATGTCGTGAATCTGTTTCAAGAAATGGCAAATGAAGCTGAAGATCATAGTCATTTGGATATGATGGATGACAGTATTCTAGGTTCACAAGAGTATCGGGACATGTTTGAAGCAATAGATGAGATTGAAATGAGGGCTACAAGTAAAGTACAAAATGAACTGGATCCACTTTTACAAGATGAATTTGAAGAGGAATTTTGGTCAGAATCATTCATCTCTCCTACATACGATGAATTGGCCATTGTTCGAGACGATCAGCATACAAATGTCGATATTATTCAGAAATGTGATGTACCTGATGTTGAAATGTGTTCTTCCAATATTTTGGGTGTTTCTCGAACAATTCCCAAGAGTGAATCATTTGAAACTGGAAATGAGACTAAGAGATTCAAGAATGATGAAGTTCTACAAGAACATAACCTAGGAATAATTTTTCAACTAGAAACAAATGATAATACTTTAGATGAGGCTGCTGTCGCAGAAGCATTGGCTACTAATAATCAAGAAGAAGTCGAGTCATCCTCATCTTTAATCAGTTCAAATTTGGATGTTGACGTCACAACTTATGCAAAAGCAATAAATGGAAAAACTCAAGCCCAATTATTATTTCCAAGATTGTTACAAAGATTTCCAAAAGAATTCATTTCCATGAGTCGTCACTTTCAAACTCAAGCACCTACAAGTACCAATGAATCAGAAAGTGAGCCATCTTCACAAAACTCGATTTCAACCATTTCTACTTGCACAAGTCAAACATCCACAGATGGTAATAAAGATAAAGAAGTACTCAGAAAGTCAACTTCCTCATTTAATGTCAGTTTGAAAAATAGCAAAAAGGATAAGAATAACATGGACAAGACATCAACTTTACCCAAGGATTCTACAACTGTACCGAAGGATTCTACAACTTTACCCAAGAAACATCTGACCCGTCTAGATCGGATTAAAGAAGCAATTTTATCAAAACAACAGAAGCAGCAAGGGAGTAGTAGTAGTGGTAGCAGCAAAGTTTCAATACCAGTCAACAAAGTGGATATTGGAGTTCAATATGATACAGTAATTCCAACAAAAGATTTTGGTGCTCAGTCTCAACCTACACAGTGTGACTTTACACATCAGGAAGCTCCAGTGACAAGAGATTTTGAAATCCAAACAGATCCTGTGATTGAAAAAACCAAAAAATCCATTCCCAAAATGACCTTTTGGAGTACAACAGCAACACAGACAGAGAAAATGAGCACAACGACAGTCACAAAGACATGCGGTTGTAAATGTACTTGTTCAGCAACAGGTACTGTACCACCTCAAACACCAAGGAAATTCCGTCCCGGCCTCGGACTTGATTCATCTCCTGGCACAAGGCCACACAGACTGGGTAGTCGTGATAATTCACCCAATAACAACAATGGTGCTGTTGCAAGTAAATTCAAGAGTAAAGATACTACACCAACTCGCCAAAATGGTTTGCCTCCCAACATCAGCTCAGTCGGATTTGTAGAACAGTCTCAACTTATAAGACGTACTTTAGACTATACCAATGTCAATTCGAGGAAACACAATCTGAAGGATAGTAGATTATTAGAACTACTAAGTCCACACACTGGTCCAGTAGAAAGTACAAGTACAGTCAGTGCAGCTCACAGCAGCAGCAATAATCATTCACCCTTGGTTGGACAATTACTTCGTGAAAGATTTAGGGGGTCTACAAGCAAGAGGGATAAAGAGTTGGAAGTGGCCTTGGGTAAGAGTTTAACACTCTCAGAAGTGTACAAAAATCATTAAAGATTGCATTTCAACTCACTCGAAGGAATAATCCTTTTTTATAATTGTAATTTTTTAAACGTCCGTTGTAGGAACGTCGGGGACTTTGGAGTTTATGCAGATTAATTATGGTAAAACTCCTGACTTGTCCATTGAAAGTATCTACGAGTACAATTCGCCTGAAACGGACGATTCTATCCTGAAGAGGATAGCTGCAGCTCATGAAGGCATGACTTTATTTGAATGGCAAAAGAAAAGGGCGGAAGACAGAACCAAAGCTAAAAATGAAAAAAGAAAATTCCTGGAAAATCAAGTTCAAGATGAAGTCGTGAATGAGTGTCCAGTCTTTTCTCTACAAATTGAACCAATGAAACAGGCTCCAGAGGAAGTGGAAGGACTAGAAGAATCTAAGACTACAAATGTTGCTGCTGTTAATAGAGGAGCACCACTGGCTACTGAATCGCCAAGTAAATCTGGTACTATTTATTACCATGTAAACCTCAGCGATGATGAAATTGACGAAGGACCTCCTGAGGTGTGCCGTTTTCAAGGTGGTAATCTGTCAGACAATGATAGTGATGACAATGAAACTCGTGGAAATAATTCTCAATCATCTCAAACTGTTCATACCCCAACTTCTGGTTCAAGTCAACGTGACTATGTTTTAGAGTCCAAGAACTTGGCAAGAGGTTACAAAACTCCTGAGATTGTCAGTCAAACTAGTTCTGACTATACTCCCAAATCCATTTTGAAGTCTGGAAGACGAAAAAGACTTTCAAATCCTTTACTAAATAAACGAAAAATCAAATGGGGTACTGAGTCAACAGATGACAGTAGTAATAAACGGTGCAGGCTGAGTGTGGATGATAATAGTTCTATTCAGTTGTCAGACCTCAGCGCTTCCCCTAGTGTTGACACATTGGTGGGTGTGGAGAAACAACCAGTTCCATCGAAAGCAAATCCTGTTGAAAAATCTCCAACTACTTCCAGTGGGAAGAGTCAATGGACCTTCTACAATCCAGATATGAGCGAGATTGATGCTCCATCCCCGCAAAACCCATTTAATGCGAAATTAAATGTGAGCAATCTACAAAATGTCAAGGCAGTACATCATCATCAGTACATGACTACAATGTGTGTTGAAGTGTTTTGTACCAAACGCAAAGGCTTCCGTCCAAATCCTCAAATTGACCAAATCAATGCAATTTTTTATAGTATTTTTACTGATGAACCAGAAAATAAGGGTTATAATTTAGGTACTATATTATATAATACATTTTATTATTTGACAAATTTTGATAATAACCCAAGGTTTGACTAGTAAAAAACAAAATTTTCATTTAGGTATGCTTGCTATTGATGCTGAAGAATGTGTCAAGAAGAAATCCACTGTTTTTTCAAGCAAATTTGACACGATAATCTCAGCTTACTTTGAAGACGAAATGTCTATGTTCAAATTTTTTATTACAATGGTGCAGAACCAAGATCCTGATATTTTTATGGGCTACGAGGTTAGTGAATTTTTAGCCTTTTACGCTTTATTCTTTTGCCTTCTATAAGAGTTTTAACATTTAGTTATTATTTTTTTACAAATTAAGATTCACTACTCGTCGTGGGGTTACATTATCGAAAGAGGGACAAAACTCGGCATATCCATGATAGATGAACTTTCTCGCATCCATCCGAGGCCAACGAATAATCAGAAATCCAAGGAAGGTGAAGCTGTGGAATGGAATGAAATGATTAGAGGTAAATTGTTTTTAGAAATGTCTTTAATCAGGTACTAAAAGAATCTGAAATTTCCAGTACTAACCATAAATCGTTGAATATATTTTTGAACAGGTCGTATTGTTCTTAATCTATGGCGTCTTCTTCGTCATGAGGTTTTATAATAAAACTTTTATTCCACTTCCCATTTCTCATTTCATTGTTATTGAATAAAATGGAAGGTTATTTAATTGTGGAAATGTAATGATTTATCTGTTTATTAGATGACTGTTCAAAGCTACACATTTGCTAGTGCAATGTTTCACATTATGCACGAAAAAGTCCCTCGGATAGCTCTTGGTGCATTGGTTCGATTCTGGCAGAGTAAAATTAATAGGTATCAGTTTTATTTGGACCATTGTGTATTTCTCGTATATGTATTTGTATTTTTACTGGTTCATCATTTGTTACATAATTGTAATTATTTATTGCAGATACAAAACTGTGGACTACATGTGTGTTCAAGTTTGTGGATGTATGGATATCGTTGACAAGTTAGACTTGATCAATCGAACTTCTGAATTGGCTCGTTTATTTGGGATTCAATTCTTTGAAGTTTTCTCTCGAGGATCTCAAGTAGGTTCAAATTCTATTCTTTATATATTTGATGAAATTTTATGGAATATGAAACGTTTATACTCTGTAATTATAGTTTCGTGTTGAATCCATGATGCTGAGACTCACAAAGGCTGACAATTTGCTAGCAGTCTCTCCTACACCGTCTCAACGAGCCAAGATGCGAGCACCTGTAGAGCTTCCTTTAATTATGGAACCATATTCCAAGTAAGTTAAAACTAATATTTTAAATATACTTCCAGTTCAACTTTATGCTTATCATTGTGTTTAATAGGTATTATAAAGATCCCGTGGCAGTACTAGACTTTCAGTCTCTCTATCCCTCAATCATGATTGCCTATAATTATGATTTTTCAACGTGCCTTGGGTATACATTTTGTAATTGAACTGATTTATTCAGTGCAAAAATAACTATGTGAAAGGTTTGTACTTTCAATACTAAAATTGTTGAAATCAATTTCTTCATTTTTCAGTCGGGTTGAACATCTTGGAATGTAAGATAAATGATTAATAATTGATTTTGATTATCTTTTGATTTTTCATTTTTAAAATTTCATTTTAAAAATAGGGATGGCAGTTTCCCATTTGCATGCTTGGATTTAGAAATTCCTCCATATGAGTTGAATAAACTGATGAAGGACATTCACATTTCACCGTGTGGAGTTGCATTTGTCAAGCCTTCCATCAGGCGTGGTGTTTTACCAGAAATGCTGCAACAAATTCTGGTACACATGTATTCTGTTCTATTGAAACGTTTCAAATTGTTTTTATATAATATGATATTATTAATATCAATTTGCAACCTAGAAATTAGTACCTTTTGTCTGAAAAATTATAGTCAACTCGACTCATGGTGAAGCGTGCAATGAAGGCTAGTGGAAATGAAAGTCCGACGCTACAAAAAGTATTGGATTCTCGTCAACTTGGATTAAAGTTAGTAAATAATGGCTAAAATATAAATACACTATTTCGATATGCAAAAATGTTATTGCCTTATTAATTTTTAAAACATAATTCCTTTGATCGCGTACTTATTATATTATTGTGAATTTTAGACTGATTGCTAACGTCACATACGGTTACACCTCAGCCAACTTTTCGGGCCGGATGCCAGCAGTTGAGGTATATAATATTTACCGATGTGTTAAGAATAGTAAAACATAATTCGAAAATTTTCAAAAATATTGTTAGGACTGATTTGACTAAAAATTAAAACGAATCTCACAGATTGCTGACAGCGTCGTCTCCAAAGGTCGAGAAACTCTTGTACGAGCAATCAAATTAGTAGAAATGAATGAGAGTCGATGGGGTGCCAAAGTAATTTATGGAGATACAGATTCTATGTTTCTTTTGTTTCCTGGTTGTACTAGAGAAGTTGGTGAGTGTATCAAATTTTATAAATATTTTGATCTCTCTTAATTTGTTTTGATATTGAATCTTCTTTTTTTTTACTTTTCTACAGCCTTTGATCTTGCTCAAGATATTGCAGATGAAGTAACAAGAATGAATCCAAAACCAGTCAAATTAAAATTAGAAAAAATTTATCAGCCTTGCATTCTTCAAACGAAGAAAAGGTTTAATGTCATTTCACCTTATTACAAGCATACGTTGTGTTGAAGTAGTACTCAATTCTCAGAAGCCTCTTATTAATTAAACTACTTCCGAATAGGTATGTTGGCTTTGCATACGAAAGTCCTCAACAAGCCGTTCCTAAATATGATGCAAAGGGAATAGAGACTGTACGACGAGATGGATGTCCTGCGATAGCAAAGGTAAGAATTTTATCTGGATATTACCTACCTTGAGTAAATTTAGAAAGTTTGTACCATTTTTAATTAAAATCTTGAAAATTGACACAGATATAAAGATTAGTTTGTGGTTTTCTTAAAAACTTTGACAGATTTTGGAAAGATCACTGAGGATTCTTTTCAAATATGATGACATTCCAAGACTGAAACAGTATATAACTGTGCAGTTCCAGAAAATTTTCTTGGGCAAAATTAGCTTAAGTGACTACACGTTTGCCAGAGAATATCGTGGACGGAATGGCTATAAGCCCGGAGCTGTTGTTCCATCGCTGCGTATTGCTGAGTAATTTAACATTTTTTTGAAGATCATTGACTGTGAGAACTTCATTGTCATTTTGTTGGAACTAACCGTACTATATTTTTTTCAATTTTTTAGGAGACTGTCAGCCAAAGATCCAAGAGCAGAACCACAACCAAAGGAAAGAGTGCCATACGTCATTATTTATGGTGGTCCTGGGCAGACTCTCATAAGCCAAGTACGAACTCCTGTTGAATTTGCAAAAAATCCAGATCTACGTATCAATGCTGTTTACTACATTGAAAGAGCAGTACTGCCAGCATTAGAGAGATGCTTCAAGTTGGCAAATATCAACTTAAAGCAATGGTATGCTAACATTTTTAACCTAATAATATTCCTTTGAACATGTAAGTAGTCATATTTCACAAAGCTGTGCATGGTACTAGGTACTCTGATTTGCCTCGAAAATACATGAGAGTTCTCCATCATGAATCTCGTCCAAATCGCAAAGGTACTCTGGATTGGTTTGTCGTTAGCAAGAATTGTTTAAGCTGTGATGGGAAAGCAGATAACATTCTGTGTAGTAATTGTCTTCATGATTATGGCTGCTTACTGAAATTGGAAAAATTGGCTGATAATATGGCATCCAAGATTAATGCCACATTACAGGTATTCATAAATTAAATTAAACTATTAAATTGTTTAGCATGTTTTAGATAAATATTTTGAGGGGACTGCATAACAATTTGAAATTTCTAGACATGTGAAGCCTGTGAAGCTGGGATTTGTATTAGTCTGGATTGCCAAACATGGCAGCGAATCCTTCGTTTACGACGAGAACATGATTCTACCATGGCAAGTCTACGTTCAGCTCTTCATTTCTATCGATCTCAGCAAGGACGTGACGCCTCCAACAACTGTTTGACCTTATTTTGATCCAAAAAAATGCTCATCTACAAAAAATTTAATATATATCTTAAAATCTTAATGCCTTTGTCCTGTGGTCTTTCAAATCCGTTGGTTTTGAATTCTGTTGGTAATACCTCATAGGATTTTAAAAAGAAACAAATGAACTCTGCTTAATGTAATACTCAATATTATTATGGTTTTTGATAGTATTTTTGTGTTGTGATTCGAAAACGATGGTTGCATTGTAAAACATATATTTAGTTTATATTATACACAAAAGTTTTAATTGTAAATTATTATTATTGTAATTTTTTCTATGCCTTCATTACCTTGATGAGTCTGTGTCGACTCGATTCAGATGACAATTAATTAAACAATGTAGAGAGTAAGATTTGTGTCAGTACAATGAATTTTATGTTTTGTTTTGCATGTTAAATTTTCTTCTTTAACTACTTGTTGTTAAAACATACCACTTTAAATGTTACTGTCAATACCTACGCCTTTTATATATATCTTTGATCGACAAACCAGATGTGAAAGTTCCTAACGAAGTGTACCATCAATAATTGGAGGATTTTAAATAAAAACATGCTTTCTACTTGAAGAATATAAGCATTTTTTTGAGAGACAAAGAAAACATTTGCCTTGCGGCTACAGCCGGTGGAGGGAATTTACGATATCCGACGTGGGAATTTTTTTTCGTTCAAAGTCAAAGTCGAGTCAAAGACAGAAACTCTGTCACATAGTAAATAATTATGAAGAAAAGTAAATTGTTCGATACTCAAGGGTTGAGGGGTGCCCTGTCAAGGAGGGGACGAAAAGCAATTTCAGCATCCACAACTCCGAGACTTCTTACCATTTCCGATGACGACCGTCAAAAACTCCTTAGTTCCAGGGTATTAAATATTTTGGAAGAAAGGACTGCTGATTTTAATATGTACCTGACCCAGGGTAAACGAAGTTTTGAAGGCATACCAAAAAGACTGAACCAATACAGAGAAAAGGTATGATATTAATTTAATATGTGGAAGTTCACTGTGAACGTATTTCTTGTGTTCTTTGTAAATTACAAATTGTAATTATGAAGTACGTAAAGTAATGTTTTGAAAAAATTTAAGGACTGTCCATTGTGGAGAAAAGCATCAACATTGTATGAGAATGAAATGGATGAACCCCGTGAAATACAATTACCACCGATGAATATCCAAGACTCTCCGAGACCGTCCAAGAAACAAAAACTGTCACCGTACTTTGACGAAGAAAAAGAAATTGAAGTATTAAAGGAATTGTCCCCAGTAGTACAACAAGTAGATGATAGGAAAAACAAAATGGACTACAAAGAGTTGGATAAGAATAACTGTGAAGAATGTTCTAAAAGGAGGGTTGAAGAAAGTCTTCGTTCCGTGCGAGAAATTGGTATTCAAACGGATGACGTAACAATTGTGATGGCCAGGGAAATTGAGAATAAAGGGATTCAAACTGAACCTCATGTGCCAATGGAGACTCAGACGGACAAGGTTGATAAAGATGTCTTTATGGAAAGTGACAAGAATGGACATAAGGAAGTCATCGACTTACGGACTCCAAAACTTACGTACGTACCGTTTGATAGATCATTTGAGTGTGAAGACGTTGATTTGTACACAAACTCTCCTCCTCCTCCAGTTCCAGCTATTTCTTCAAGTTCGGGACAAAGATGTAATGTACCCTTTGATAGATCCTTTGAGTTTGAAGATATCGACTTGAACACAAACTCTCCTCCTCCATCCATTCATCCAAGTCCAATCCTTCCTTCAACTCGTCGTTCAGCTATGTCTTCGAAAGGTCCGGTTAATTGTCCAACTCCTCCAGCTATTTCTTCAACTCCAGAAAATATGTATAATATACCCCATCATAGATCATTTGAGTTTGAAGACGTCGATTTGTACACAACACCTCCAGCTGTTTCTTCAAGTCCAGTTCATCCTTCAACCCGTCGTCCAGCTATGTCCTCGAAAGGTCCAATCAAATGTTCAACTCCTATTATTCCAGTTATTTCAAGTCCGGTCAATCGTCGAACTCGTCTTCCAACTGCGTCTTCAAAATGTCCAGTTCCTTGTCAAACTCCTCCAGCTACTTCAACTCCAATACAGTACTCAAATCACACTCCCATGCTTAATTACAGTCTTATTGATACACCTATTTTGAAGGTAACCTAATTTTATCTCTTTGTTGTCTATATAATATAACCGTCCAACTTTTCGAAACCCAGATAATTTGTAATGATTGCTCAATACCATTTTTACTTTTTGTTTATAGCAAGAATTGAAACGTTATGGACTAAAAGTATTGCCAAGAACAAAAGCGAAGGTTCTGTTGAGACACATTTACAAAGAAACCCACAAGTGATTTTTGAAAAAAGGAAGTGCAGAGAGAGAGGACAATACCGAATTATGTTGCAGGTTCATCCGCGAGTCAAAACTGTTGTATACTCAAAGTATACAAGGTAATAAATGTTTTTTAGTACATTATACTTTTTGAATTTTTTTACAACTTCCCAGTTTCTTACTTACGAAGATATTCACTTTTGAAGTGAAAATTGTGAGATTGTCGGATTTATGTAACATTATATGCAAAATATGGGAGGCATTAATATAAATACAAACACAACTATTTTATTTCATAACACGAAGAATAACAAAATTAGGACAATGGCATTTACAACTTCTTTTGATTAAAACAACAAATAATGATAAACACTGAAAAAAAATCCCATGAGATCAAAACAGACAAGTATTTTCTTTTAAAAAATCATTAAAATAGATATATCATCATTACGTGGACTTTTGGTGGAGTTTTGGTGGAATGTAGGGTACACCATTAAAATTCACATTTACTACATCAACATTAGTTGAATTGACGACAAGGGCTTGAGCTTTGTAATTATCTTGGTAGTAGAAAGCAGATGACTTAATGGATAGTCCTCCTTCTGATGTAATGCTAAATTCTTTGTTCCACCCTGACAAACCCTACAAAGAAGCACACATATTTTATATTAATAGTAGCAGTATAACTCTTCACTTATTTATTGTTAAATATGTACAATTTCTTTCTAGTACACTGTCGAAAGTTATAATACCTTGAAGGAGTAGACATTGACATTATGTAGCCGACTTCCTGTGAGGATGTAAAGGAATGTCTCGTTAGACGGAATCAGACGCTGAAATTGTACATCAATTGGATCATCCTCCTGGATTGTTTGGTATTTTACAAACTTTTTCCTCGACATGGAGTACCTACGAATGAAACAAAAATGCAAATCATATTAGAGCTAGGAATCATATTAGGCTGTATATTCAATTTACAAAATTTTAGTACATTACATACTTGTAAACAAAAACAAGTCCAAGATGATTTGTATTGGGTAGCCGAGCAGAGACAACAGCCAGGAAAGGGTTGTTATTTGGTGCTAGCATAGAATCTATACTAAGAATATTGACCACTGGAAAACAGTCTTCTTGGATGAGAGGTCCATCTCCTTTTTCATGAGTCCACACGTTGATGACGCCGCCATGTCCATTCTTGTCACTTTCGAAAGTAGAACTCCCACTCCCCGATATGATGACTAACGTTTTAGTTCCAATAACCATGGATGTTAGCTAGTGGGTATCAAAAAAATATATGTCATGTCATTCTAAGTTTTAATTGCAAAGAATCAAAAGTTTTAATTTTCTTACTTGTGGTGCTATAGTCAGAGGGATTTTTTGGAAAAAATGAACAGCATAGTCATCTATTCCCTGGAAATCTTCTGGATGGAAACAGAACACAAGAGCATGGAAGTTATTTTTGTCCAGGACAGAGTAGAGTATACAATCTCTTGTTGATCCGGATTCTGTGACGAAGTAAAAGGACAAGACATTTCCAAACTCGTCACCAAAGAGGAGTTGACTAATAACAAATCCTATTCGAGGTTTTCCATTAACAGTCTCCTCAACTAGACGGAGGACACCACCTTTACTTAGCTTATTCGTTTCATTATTCAGTAGGAAATCAGTGTTGGAGGGGACTGTGGGAATGGTGGATGTGACCTCGGTATTGTTGAAACTTGAGAGTGCAACAAAAATGTAGTAATGTCCTTTGTTGGTGTGTTCGGAAAAATCAACAACTCGACCAACAACTGTGTATTGTTCTAGAAAATTGTGAAGAACATGAAACATTAACATTTTATTTTATTCAAAAATGAAATTCTTTTGAAAAATGGTTTTTGTACACTAAGAGTTGGCTCACCGATTTCATTTAATTGATATGCATTGGTAGTCATATTGTAGGTGAACCAGAGTGCTACTTCCATATCATATTTTCGGAGTATGACTGTCACCATTGGCCTCTCTAAGGCATGGGTGACCCTTAGGTCAACAATTTGAGCTCCAACTCTACTTATTTTGCTAATGGACTCGAAACTTTCTGTCAACACAGCTCTATCTATTAAAAGAATACAAATATTATCAACGATATATTCAATTTGATACATATTACCATCTGACTCACAATTCTTCAAATGTACAATTTACAGTAAAGTAGATTTAAGTACCTGTTGCGACGTGAATCAAATCCGTAGTTAAGTGACTAATTTTTTCGTACTGCTCTCTCAAAGCTACATTATACTTTTGACCAATTTGTGAAGGTGTAGCATAATTTGAGAGGAATTCAATTAAATTGATCCCATGTTGTTCATATGGACCTTCCGTCTTCAACCAACTCGTATGAACTTTACCCAGAATCTCTTTCTTTCCATGAATGTACAAGGGCTTTGTCTCATTGACAAGTACCTGTCACACACCAATCAAATTTAATTTGTATTAATATTTATGCAAATTAAATAATATGTTGTCGGTTTACAATAGTTAAAATAATCTTAGACTTGCCAGATTTTCAAAATATTCATCCAAATCTTCTTCATTGACTGTCCCACGTGTATAAATATGACCAAAGTTTGTACTAGGACTAGTGACATTCTGAGCAATAATTATTACTCCAATCCCACTTTGATTTCCAGACAGTGTCATGACGGTCTCATCATTAATTGACTTCCCATCGGCCAAACCGTTGACTCTGTGAAATGTCCAGTAACAAAAATTGTCAACAATTTGAATCCTTTGTTTCACGAATATAAAACAATTTCAATTTGTTGTATACCAACTTAAATTAAACGTATAAAGCTTACGTAACGTCACTGAATTCTGCCGTCTCAAAATGTCTATCACCCTGTAGAATATAATTTCCATTTGTTGTGACCATCAATTGTCTCCACAAATCCAAACTGACTCCATTGACAATGGCACCAGGTGGAAGTTGTAAGTTGTCTACAAAAATATTCTCAACATGTTTTAATCCACTGATCGGACTAAGATTCTCTCCATCGACAACCACAATATCCCTACAAAAATCCACCCCATTCACCGTCCCACTCAAACTGACATGAGGAGAATTTAATTGTTTGGTGATTAATCTTGAGGTCACATTCTGTTCAACACCATCCAAGAGAGCAGACCAAGAAAATCTCAAAATATCCAGACCATTCAGTGTCCCATTCCAAATTTGTGTCTCTTCCACATCCAAACTTTTATTCACACAGACTTTGGACTGGAACTGAAAATTTCCTCCCCATTCCTGGTCCCCTGACAAACTCAAGTACTCCTCATTCAACTTGCTGACATTAACCCCATCAATCAGTCCATCCACTTGACCTCCTTCATTAAGATACATGAAAAACAGGGGATCCAGTATAATTGGAGTGAGGACAGTTGTGTCTTGATTTGTAAACCAACTCTCTCTTAATACTTGATCCCAATCATGTCCATTCACGTGTCCTCCAAAGACTAACCCAGGTTCAATGTAAGAATGACAATTTCCAAAAACTTCCAAATTCTCCTTCTCCTCCGTCAAATTTCCAATGGTATTCACAAATCGGACTAAATTGACAAAATCAATGTCTTCCAAAATCTCCACATTCAAATTTTCCAAGATTGACCAATGACCCTTGAACAATTTCGTTGCTGTCACAATTTGGAGAGAATCAAATCTTTTTCTGAGGAAATCTTTTGAGACGTTGAAACCATTAAAAGACTTGGAACAAATGTCTCCATTGACGATGATGAGAGGACTGGAAAATGAGGCTAATCCTAGAGAACCATCTTGATCCTTCCTGAGGATTTCTTCATTTAATTGATTCACGTCAATGTCATTCACTTTGTGGTCAACCACAGAGATTTTGTCCACAGTCAGTGGGTTGAGAAATTGTAGTGGAGTACTGATCTCTTGATTTCCATACCGACTCATCCAATTCTGTCCCCACTGGGCTGGAGAAATTCCATTCATGGAGCCAAGATAATCCAAAGAACTCAAATTTGCTTGACCTTTGAAAACAATGGATCCCCTAATATTGACTTCCGTTGATTGTCCACTGTTAAGTACAATACTACTGAACAATTCTTCAATATCGTAGGATTCCAGTTGTCCGGTCATGGAGACATCGTGTAGATAAAGTCCATTTCCAAACTGGACAGTCCCATGAATGACTTGGATATGAGGGCTTCGAGTTTTGAGTGTGTCTAACAAACTAGTTTCCAAATTGAATCCATTGATGAATGGACTATTCAAATCCTGAATGACAACCAAGGAATTTTTGACAGTGAGTCCACCTTGAAAGATATTCTGTTGGATTTGGACTACTTGATCAGGGTCTTCAGTCAGAAGAATGTCATTGAAAGGGATACCGTCTAATGTGATTTGATTGTCAGACTTGAGATTGATAACTTTCAATCCATTGAATAAGAAATTTCCAGTGACGACTTGATCTGTCCCGTTGAGCATGAGAGTTTGGAGTTGAGAAAATATTTCAATAAAATTTTGATAACTACTGTCCACTGGGATGTCCAGGCCATGGGTAGAAGTGGAATGATTGAGTAGTGTAATATTTCCAAAAAAATATTTACTTCCTTTGACAGTTATCTCTTGATGAGGAGGACCTTTTATGACTAGATCTTGATTAGGAGAAATATGATTGATGAAATCGATTTGAGAATTATTCAATACGTGGATAGAGTCAAAGATGAGCAAACTTTTTGGATCACATTGTAATTGTTGAGTTGTGAGTGGAATTGATTTTTGGAGGATTGTCAATACGTCCTGAGGTTGAGGGAATCCTTGTTGTAATTGTGTCGAGGTCAGTTCATGAGAGAAGGACACATTCCATGCAAATACATCACCAGAGATGTTAGGATTTTCTAGGGGAATGATCTTGACTGGATTCCAAGTTTGAATGTCAATCCCGTTCATGTAACCTTGAAGAGTACTGGGTTTCTCCAGTCGGATTCCATGGACTTCCTGTCCGTGAAGATATTGTGTTGTGGATGAATTCTTGAGAAGGACATTCAATTCATCATTGACCACGGAAATGTCGTTCAAATTCCTTCGAGGATGAAATAAAATTAGTACATATTACACAATTTTGAAAATTGTTTTAAACAATAATAGGTTGAGGATTGAATGAGATGATAAAATGTGCAAGTAAGGAAAATAACCTTTTAACATCTAAAGTCCTGATGCTGGCATTATTGTAAATTTTGACACTCTCCGCGAAGATTGTTTTCTGTGTTTTGGACACAAAACCACTGGACAAGTTGTACAAATTGTTGATGAGCTGGTTGGACGTCTCTAGTGAGGTAATTTCTACACTCTCAAAGATGGGGAAACCTGGGAAAAATAAGAATTTATTATTATGTAATTGTGATTTTTCAACACATTGTTTTAAACGTAAGTAACACAAGTATTCAGAATGAACCTGTGAAAGTATCCTTTGTAATATTTGACAAGTAGACAGCCTCCGTGTAAAGCTGAAGAGGCTTGAATCCAGACAAATAATTTTCGGCCCAAATTTCTCCACTATTAAGTTGACTAAATTGTTTATCTCCTAAAATAGTATGGTCTCCACTATTTGGTACAGACATTCCAATAAATCTCTCCAGGTCAACTCCATTAATGTATCTTGCAACCAAGTTTCTGACAACAGAGGAATTGATGTTGATTTCTGAAAATGTTTGATCACTCCGAGTTGTCAGAATGTTTTCAGTGCGGACACCATTAATGTAGCCAGAAGAAACGTCGAATCCCTGGAGAGCCGAAATATTTTTGAGAAAGATGTTGTCATCCAAAAACTGTTGGATATTCCCAGAGGATTTCAGTACAAAGTCATTTATAGCCTTTCCATTTAGTTGTTGTGCTTGGATTTCCTCTGAAAAATTTTTTGAAAGAAAGGAAATTTATTACAGTACATTACATGTAATCAATACTACATAAGTATAAATTTAGATATGAAATAGTTTGACATGACAATTTAGTTTGACTAACCTCTCGCTAGTAGAATATCAATGGCTACATTCTTGAACTCGTAATTCTGGTCTAGAAAGACGAGATTTTTCAGCAACTCTACAAGATTTATTTGATTCAGTTGGTCCGTTTTGAGATTGACGGCTGTGAGACTACTCTCATTCGACACGATCCATTCAGCGAAGTCGATTTTTGCTAAATAAAATTCATACAAATAACACAGGTCAGCATTTTAAATGTGACAGTCGAAGGATACAATGAAAATAATCAACTCACTTTCAACTATCTGATTTCCATTAAGAGAAATTGCATTGTCAATTTTTTCTGCCATTATATTAACTCGAGTTTCCAATTCTTCTAATCGAGCTTCTTTCCTTGCCAATGATTTTGACCTCTCCGCATCAAAATGAACACCATTGTGTTGAAGTGACTATTCAATCAACATTAATTATTAGCATCATTAATTAGATTTAGACAAATAGCATTTTGAAAAGCTACAGGATTTTCTGACAATGAAAAGTGAAAATACCTGTGTAAAAACACTGTCAGCATGAAGACTGGAAGTGAAAGTTAAAGAACTTTTGATGATTATCTCTGGTTCCGTTGTATTCGGTACTCGACTGGCTGCTTGAACTAATTGAGTAAGATTTGTGTACTGAACAGTTTGAACAGCTTTGACACACCATTCCTCCAGTTCTTTATTCATCGTCACATAGTCATTCTTTTCTTCATACTCCAGCCCATAAATGCCAGTTTCAGCTGTCAGTTTTGACCCAGCGAGTGCTACAAAAGGAATCATTTTTGTCATTAGTACATTACTATCATTCAATAAATTACAAGATTAAAAATAATATATTATTATTACTGAAGTAAGTTCCATTGTTAGCGAGCATGGGTCTCATTCGAAATTGATTCACTAGATTTTCATGAGGAAAGTCAATTTCACTAGTTTTTACAAAATTCCATCCATTATGTTGATAAATTGACAGCCGGTTCAGTTCTCCAATAATCAACAAAAATTTGGATCCATCCTACAAAGAAAAATAATTTAATAGTTGTCAGTCATGAACTTTACTATTTACGTACGTATCTACATAATTTACATTGTTCAAAGTGAAAGTAGTGAAAGTACATACTTGGATAGGTAGAATTTGGAAGGCCCCAATCGTGACTATACTTTGAAATAATATAAATCTCCCCACACCAAATTTGTAAATGTATGACTTGACACTGTAGTCCACTTTCCCGTACTCGTCAACCTGACCAAAATTTGCAATGGCCAAGTAGTGCTCTTTCACTTGTTCTGGACTGTCAAATCGAAAATGTTTGCAGTCCTTAGCCCCGTACGTTTGAATTTTTTGAAATGGTAAGTAATCTCCCGTCTTGTGACTGTATCGGAATACTGTTGAAAATATACTAGTGGATCCTGGAACAACAACAACAACAATACAATCACAAGTCAACTTGGATAAAAGAGACCGTTTAATAGACAAGAGAAATCAATACATTTTATACCTGAGTCATCCTGATAATTGGCAACACAGATGTAATTGTGTGAAGAAATACTCATGTAACTAACAGCCTGTGGATTGTACGCTGGGAGGGAGTAGGTCAAGTCAAAGTAACCTCCTTGCCACCGGTAACAAGAAATGTACACTTTGTACCGGTACCCTTGACTTGTCATCGTTTTCTCAGGGGACACACACAAAATCACATCATTGGCTTCCACTGCGGATGATCGCCTATTGTATAAATTTACACGAATAATTATTTTAAATGAATTTAATCTTTAATTTTACGGACGTGATCATTATTTCCATTGTATTTTATATACCAAAAGATTATACTTCGTGCAAACTCTGTATTGATTGCTTGGATTTTGACTGCATTAAATTGACCATTGTTTCTAAAGTCTATACGGTACAAGGGTGACCCTCCTTCAAGACTGTAATGGTCGGACGGACTGTAACTGGCTGGGAGGATATAGTAGTAATTTTCAATTTCCATGACCTCTACTATTTGAGCATTCGGGGTTGACAGGCGACCAACTTGTTCCACTTCCCAGTTCTGTAATAATCATATGCAAATAAAAATACTCAGCTTTCATTCAGAGATATGTAAATAATAATGTATGTAAGATTGAACTGACCTGAAGGAGTTTGTAGAATACAGTATGTGTTTTAGTGGAACTACTCTGTTCGATAGCAATCAGGTAAAGAATGCCATTATAGGTTATCACATTCAAATCAGTCACATTCAATGTTCCAAAGGATGGACGTTGAAGCTGATAAACCCTCTTAACCACATGTGTCGTTCCTAATATGCAGATTAGAATTAACTTTTCTGATATACAAAAACTCTGGAATAATTGTAGAGAGAAGGAGAAAGAGAATTCGGATTGTCATACCTGCATCCACCATAGAAAGGTCATAAGATTGAGCTGCATAATTCCGTCGTTTTCTTGACACGGCCGACGTCAGTTTGTCAGCAACAATTGTACTTCTCTTGTGTCTACTTGTTGGACTTTCACTTTCAGTGGGCAGGCCATGGACTAATTTGACTTGATTTGCATATGAGGATAATTTCTTTCGAATTCTATTTCTGAAGTTAGTTAAATCGTCAACTGTGTGTTTTCAAAAGTAAATTAATAAAATATGAGTTATTGGGAGGTGTGGGTCAAAAAATACACTGAATATTCTTTCTAGAGGTTTCATGTCAAAGAAAAAGTGTTTTAAAAAATCAAATAATGCTTAAACTTACTTTCATTAAATTCGATAAAATCATTATCAATACTACGTTCCAGACGACTCAAAAATCCATGTGTTGAATCAGTTAGTGAATCAAGGCTCAAATCAAACCCTTTCCCAAAACTTCCAAAAAATGTGATGACGAGTAGCGACAACAAAATAACACTTTTGGTATACATTGTAGAAAATTAAAAGCAGACCACAAACTATCAGAAAAGAAAAATAAAGCGAGTAAAATTCTTGGTTTTAAAAACTTTTAATTAAAATTGCTCCAGTACTTGGAATTTCCAAGTTTTGGAACAAGTAGAAAAGGCTTGGTGTGTCGAGCCAAACCTCAACTAAACAAAATTTCTCTGTCTTCAAAAGTACATGAGAGTTAGTGCACATAGTAGCCTTGATTTATTCAAATTTACTGATAAAACTTTCAGACGCGACAATATGTAAAAAAACTGATGAATTACTGCTCAGTTAGAAAGTATTTAAATATTTAGTAATAAATTATGGTTATTCCTAAACATTTTTAGTCTATTCCAATATCATAATTTCTCATAATATTATTAGTGCTGTTTCTAGAACTTACACTAATTATTATTAAGTATAAAGTACATTGGACAGAGTTGATGCATGGGAGACTTTTTTTTATCTTTCTTCTATGAAGTTTCTCCATGCCCCAAAAATCAATGAACTTCAAGAGGAACCCGGGTAAAGTGGTCCATTTTCCCAATTTTTTTCGATCCAATGTTTCACAACTTGTGACAAAATGTCATTATCAAAATTTAAGCCATTCAATACACCGTTATTTTCTCCTGGTAGTGGTAATGGAGCATTTAGTAATTTGCCAACGTGGCAGTTAGCATTAATTTTGGGAACACCGGCGTTTCTGCTTGGACTTGGAAGTTTTTGGTATTGGCGATCTTACAAACCAGAGAAGAACATTGGCAAGTTGACTGATTCTACCAAAAAATTAGAAGGAACAAATGCCCAAGGTTCACCGGCACCCGGTAAAAGTGTTGACCCATCCTTACAGTCGGATTCCAGCGTAAGAATAGAAAATAAATATAAAATATAAAAGTCAAATAATGAGAGAAAATGAAGACTATAATAAAATTTATTTTCCCCTTTTGGTTCCTTTTTTAGGTAACAAAAAAACCTGCATTTTTAATCCTGAAAGATTCTGGTAATGAGCTTTTCAAGGCTGGAAAATATCATGACGCTCTTGAACTGTACAGTAAAGCCCTTGATGATGAGCATCCGAAAAATCCAGAGGATCGGGCAATGTTGTATCAAAATCGGGCAGCCGTTCACGAAAAATTGGTATGTTATAAATTCTTTCAGAATTTTGTACTTGGATTATTGAAAGTTTGTGAAGCACACTAATGTTTGCCTTGTTTTTTTTCTTCTTTGAATATAGGGTGATTACAGCAATACAATCAAAGAGTGTTCTAAAGCACTGGACTTGAATCAAAAATATATAAAGGCCCTTGTTCGGCGATCAAAGGCATACAA